>JAZGTI010006987.1:0-22424 GCA_036877585.1 Botia kubotai | reverse complement strand
GCACCTTGTTTCTGGAGGAACGTTGTTTCGTTTCACTGTGTACTTGTATATGGTTGAAATGACAATAAACTCCACTTGTAACTTGTAACTTGTAACAGTGGATTACCAGCTTCCTGACAGACAGGCAGCAGCTAGTGAGGCTGGGTAAATTCTCATCAGGCACCCGTATCATCAGCACTGGAGCTCCACCACACTCACCGGCTTTAGGGTTAGAACGTTACCCGTTCACACCTGAATGGCTATATGTCTATATTACATTTTTGTATTTTTGCTATTTTGTACACTGTTCTGTATATTCTGTATATTTCTATTTTTCTGTATATTTGTATATTGTATATCTGTATATACAATATTTGTATATTGTGTATTATTGTTTTTATTACCTGTGTCTTGTCTTGTCATTGTCTTTCTGGTGCACCGTAGAGCTTCTGCCACTACAACAAATTCCTTGTATGTGTAAACATACCTGGCAATAAAGCTGATTCTGAATAAAGCTGATTCTAAATAAAGCTGATTCTGAATATGTATGTGTGTCAGTAGAACACAGTGATTTTAATTCATTGACTAACTGGAGTTTAATCTGTTCAGGTGGGAAAAAAAAAAATCACAAACGAAAGCATTTCTCATTATTGTACTCTTTCTTCTCCATCCAGGTATTATTTGTTCATTCGATTTTCTATTCATGTTGTATCAATTTGTTTCTATTCTAATTCACTGATTGATCTAAAATGAGCTGAAGACTCATATGGTTGGATAAATGTTTGTAAAACTTTATTTTGCACTGCTATTGTTGCATGGTTTCATGTATTTTTTAATTTTTTTTATTTTAAACGAAAGCATTTCTCATTGTTGTACTCTTTCTTCTCCATCCAGCACCTGCATGCTCCACTTTAATAAACCCTCTATCAGCAGCAGTTTCCGTGGTCCGTCTCTTCATTTGTAGCACAATGCAGACCATAATGGTGACAAAGTGAGGCCGGTTACACAAACCATAAATGTACAATAAATGTTTTACAGTTTCAGCTTTAGAGCCTAAAGAAGCTGAACAATAAATTTAAGCAAATTTGGCCTAATGAATAAATTCCCCAAAACAAATTACATAGACAAATGGCAGAGAGATTTCCTGGTTCTTACAAAACTGTCTCGAAATTATCAGGTCAGGATTAAACCCAAAATGTGTTCCTGTAACTCAGTTGGTAGAGCATTGTGCTAACAACGCAAAGGTTGTGGGTTCGATTCCCAGGGAGCACACGTACTGACGCAATGTATAACTTGAAGTCGTTGCAGTCGCTTTGGATAAAAGCATCTGCCAAATGCGTAAATGTAAAATCACATAGAAAAATAAAAGTTACAAAAGGAGATTGTTTTGTTATTTTGCTTCAACGTGGTCCTTAATTAACAAAAATGTATTTGTGCAAATTTTTTTGACTTTAGGAACAGTAGATATGCGTGAGTACTTTGATTTTCCACAAGTCATGTTGTGGGTGTAAATAGTCTACAAAAGGTCAGTGGCATGACCAAATGAACAGTCACAAAGCCTCCATAGAACAAAAACCACGATCTTCCACTTCCATTTGCCCTGCTACATTTGCACCTACATCTACATGCCACACTCACTCTGAGAAACAAAGAGAACACTGTGCTCCGTTGTTTTCATGGAAACTTCAGTCAAAGATCAATGCACCCCCATCTGAGACCATGAACCCCGTCTGAATGTCAGAGGGACTTTAGGTCATCTGGATCTGGCTGAATGGTTGTTATAGGAAACCTGCTTAAAGGAGAAGACTCAGTCAAATGAGTCTGCAGTGGGAACATTACATTAGTCACTGAACTTTATGGGCTGGTTGGGACAGTTGTATATAATGTACATCAGATGAAATTTGTCAAGCTCTAGAGATGTTTCTCACTGATACTGTGTTATGTGTTACAAGTTTGTGCGGCTGTCAGCAGGCACAACTGCTTTGTTATTTACACATGACAGTGTAAATAACAATGCTATTTTAATAGCATTTTATTAAAGCAAGAATCCTTGTTTATTTTTAATCATGGCTTTGATGTAAAACTTTTCCAATCAGAAACCAGTTTGTAGTTTACAGTGTTCGCTTTACTGTTTTAAGTTTTGGTATCAGTATCAAAGTATTAAGAATAAAAAACCCAGTTGCCCCTTGCTACAATATAAAATTTCTCATACCAATGCATGAATGTATCTACTATCAGAAAATGTACACTTAGGTAAGAGCTGGATTTATAAAGACAGAAACAGCCGTGCCTCATAAGAATAAGGGCCTGCTGTTTGAAAATGATGATAAACGGGCTGAAAACAGTCAGTATTGTGTGTTGAATAATGAGAGAGGCAGATACAGTGGGCAGAAATTATTTGAGTGTGACAAACAATCTACTCTTCTGTTTTCACTCTTCATCCATGAAAATCTGAGAAGCTTTATTTAAAAATGTTGTACATAATCAGGCAGTGCAGGCTGATTAAATTTTTACAATATCTTCTATTGTGATATTATGATGTCATATCAAACTGACAAAATGAACCTTCTTATTACACAATTTAATTTCTTCTCTTAATAGAGCTGGACATCAAATCACATGAAGTCACCGAATGGCCACTCCCCAAAACTCTCAAAGAACTACAGCGATTTCTTGGATTCGCTAACTTCTACCACAGGTTTATTCTTAATTTTAGCTCGGGAGCTTCCCCCCTCACTTCCCTTACCAAGCGAAACTCTAATAAAATAATATGGAATGAGGCTGCACTTAGAGCATTTGAGGAACTTAAAGATCGGTTCACTACCGCCCCTATCTTGCACCATCCAGACCAAGAACTACCCTTTGTGGTAGAAGTAGATGCATCTAACACAGGTGTCGGGGCTATTCTGTCCCAACGTCATGGAATACCCCTCAAAATGTACCCATGCGCCTATTTTCATGAAAGCTCTCGCATGCCGAACAAAATTATGATGTAGCTCCTCGCCATTAAACTCGCTTTGGAGGAATGAAGACATTGGCTCGAGGGGGCTGCTCACCCCTTTACAGTTATAACCGACTGTAAGAACTGCCAAACATCTGAATCCCCGTCAAGCTAGGTGGTCCCTGTTCTTTACTCTTTTTGATTTTACTGTGACATATAGACCTGGATAGAAAAACACTAAGGCAGATGCCCTCTCGCGCCAAGCCGATTTAACCCCCGTACCAGTAACGCCCGAAAGTATAATTCCAGAAGAACTTCTAGTTGCCCCTGTTCTATGGGACCTACATACGGAAATCTCTCAGTTTAATGATTGACACCCCCATCACCCCGAATGCCCCGAGAATCTTACATTCATCCCTGACGTTTTTAGAAAACGGTTGCTCACTCAGATTCACGAAAGCCCCAGTTCAGGACACCCCGGTATCACGGCCACCATCCATCTTCTCAGAAACCGCTACTGGTGGCCAAGTCTCTCCTGTGATACCACAACTCATGTAATAAGTTGCCCTGTTTGTCGAGCCTACAAAACACCCAGAAAACTGCCAGCTGGCCTCCTTCAGCCACTACCCACACCCCAAAGACCCTGGTCTCATGTAGCCATAGCCTATATTACAGATCTCCCTAACTTTCAGGGGTATACCACCATCCTCACGATCATAGATTGTTTTTCCAAGGCCTGTCGCTTAATTGCACTACCAAAACTACCTACCGCGTTCGAAACCGCAGAACTATTGTGCAATTACGTTTTCAGGTTTTATGGGCTCCCCGAGGACATTGTATCAGACCGGGGTCCTCAGTTCACGTCACGGGTATGGTCTTCATTTTTTAAGAGTCTGGGTGTAAACGTCAGCCTGACGTCTGGTTACCATCCACAAGCTAATGGACAAACTGAACAATTGAATCAAGAAATCATCCGTTTCCTCCGGTCGTATTGTAACCAGCTTCAGGCTGATTGGAGCCGATATCTGATGTGGGCTGAATACGCCCAAAACTCCCTGGTTAAGCAGTCCACAGGTCTGACTCCCTTTAAATGCGTTCTGGGTTTCCAACCTCCACTGTTTCCCTAGTCTGGGGAACCCACAGACCTTTCCGCAGTCACAGATTGCCTGCAACATAGCAAGGAGGTTTGAGATAGGGCCCACACCCACTTACTCCACGCCGTCCGCCAACAGACCTTTTCGACCTGGCTACCGCTTCGCTCCAGGTCAGTGGGTATGGCTCTCCACCCGGGATCAACGCCTTCAGCTGCCCTGCAGAAAACTCAGTCCCAGGTACGTGGATCCCTTCAAGAATGATTACGCCTGTTTCGGCTCGCCTTGCTTTGCCTAATTCTTACCGTATCTCTCCTACTTTTCATGTCTTCCTGCTCAAGCCCGCTGGCGTCCCGGCTGGAGGTCCGTAGAGGGGTCTCAGGGAACAAGCCCCTCCCATCTTGGTCAATGGTGAGGAGGCTTATCGAGTGGAGCAACTCCTTGATTCCAGATGCCGGGGTGGCAGACCCCCTACAGTAGCTGGTAGAGGTACGGCCCAGAGGAACGTTCGTGGGTTAAAATGGGAGATATCTTGGATCCCACGCATATAGAAGAATTCCACAGAGCTCACCCTGAGAGATCGTCCCCTTGGCCCAGAGGAAGACCCCGGCGTTGCTTCCCTCCTCGCGTCAGGAGCCACTCACGGAGGGAAGATGGGGGTGGGGCTCTGTTACGGAGGAGGCCTCAGCTCCACCTCCTGCTGGTCGCCAGCGGGAACCTTCGCTAGAATATGAATACTTTCCGGACTACATTTCCCATGACCCCGTACCTGTCTGTGATTACTTCCTGTTGGGCATCTGAACGCAATCAGCGGAACTATAAAGCTCAGAACTATTCACCACTATGTGCGATGTCTTGTTTTGCCATGTGTAACATTTCAGAGCGTTATATCTGATTGCCTTACTATTACCGACTGGATTACTTTTTCATTTTTGACTTTTTGCCGCCTGCCTGGACTTTGCTTTGGACTGCGTTTTTAAATGTTTGCTGCCTGCCTCGACCTCTGCCTGTTTCATCGTTTTGTTTTTGTCTCGCCCACATTGCTCTGCTCGCCCCCGTTTGACCCTTGCCTGCTTGTTGTTTACTCTTTTTAATAAAACACTACGAATGGATTCCTCTCTCCGCCTCATCGTTACAACCACAAACACCTGTATGCCACTATGAACTGTCATATTTATGTATAAAAGTTATGTATAACTTTTGGAAGTAATATGATTTAACATGAAGGCAATTTCTTTAAATGTTGCAGGTTTATGAAATTGATTAAAATTCCTTTCATTCTCACTTTCCCTCTGGTCAGGATTGAGTGAATGGGTAGTAACAGGATTTTACGTTTTTACATTTACTAGTTTGCTGTATTTCCATTTTTAAGTAAGTGACTAATGGACAGAGGGTTCCAGAAAACACAATGAACTGTTCAAACAAGGTTTCAGAATGTGTCATCCAGTATTTCATAAGGCTTTTGCAATACTTCTCTGCGAAACACATATTGTGCAGTAGATCTGTGTTTCTTACTGTATTTGTGTAAGTCATTGTGCCTTATTCATGCTACAGTAGCAGAAGAAATGTGTAATTTCTTCATAACATCATTACTGAGAATTAGCACAAATGTACAAAGAACTGAATTCTGCTTTGTGTTGACGTTTATTTATTTCCTTCTATCCCAACTTGTGTGGTCAAATACCCACCAATAACAGGCCGAGGTTGTGAATGCCCAAAATACCAACTCCTGAATCGACCAAGTATACGTGTATACAGTGTACGTTTCTGAAATCTGTGCATTTGAGCTAGAAAGAGCTCATGTGCTTTTTGTTACTGTTCTTTTTCTTTTAAGAAAGAAGAAAATGTAAGAATATATAAGAAAATAAAGAAGCATACACAGATGTTGCCATTTTGTTTGTGAATTACGTTCTAATATTCAATTATTAATATAATTTACATTTAAATATCAGGATGTTGTGATTGCTCACAGCTCAATTCAAAACTAATTTGTTTTCGGTTTAGACGTTAAATAGTATCTGACAATCACTAATGGTCCATTATTAGTCTGTAGGTGCTCAGCTAACTTAACTTCTGTTACCAGACAAGAAAAATGACATCATTACCCCATTGCTTTGATATTCCACGATTCCACAATTTTTCACTCATGAGTCACTGCCCACTTAGTGAAGTCCACTACTGATTTTCTCTTCTTTTCTCTGCTCTGCAGCACTTTAATGATCGCAGCCTCATGACTCACTCAACTGCAACTTGCCAGCAGACTTATGGAAATAAATCTTTTGTCATGTGCACCCCTCTGCCTTGTCCTTATAAAGAAAGGCGGATGGGACAAAGAGAGATTCCCAGCAGATGTTCTTTGTCTCGCAGTGGCTGCAGGAGGACAGACTGAGTTTGTACAGCACAGTCCATAGCGCGATCCATAATGCAAATCAATTACTACAAGGTTATACTAAATTTAACAATACACAAAATACAAATTCTTATGTCATTAGGCCTAACCCCCCAAACAAATTATAAAACTGAAATATATGCGGAAATATATATTATGTATATTTATTTGTATAGCACTTTTTATGATATGTATTGCTCCAAAGCTGCTTTACAGAAATGCAAAAGAATGTTCATGTTTACCAGAAAACAGTTTTTTGTAGTGATTTATAAATTGCAGATACTATACATTTTTTAATAAGATCAATAATTATTAGGAAAAAAATTTACAGCCATGTCCTAATGTGACGCTGCGCTGCGACACGATAAAAGGTATCTTTTCATTTTAATCAGAGTTTTTGTCCTAACCACCTTAACCGGCCCAATAAACTTACTTATGTTCTCATAGTAGAGAAAAGACTCATGTCAGCCAAATAATGTTTCACTGTCAGAAGGTTTGTGTGAAGGTTACATTTAAAGATAAAAAATCATTAGAATTCTGTAAAACAACAGAACTCTTTGAGGTCTTTATTAATATAGTAAAACAAATGTGTGTGTGAGTACTTTGTGTGCTTTTTGTTTGTTTTTTAGTAATGTTTTTGTACAGGCCACTGAATGTAGGAACTAATATTTACATGTCTTTAATGTCTAAACAACAAATTGAACATGGCTATGGGTGGTATGATCCATGTAAATGTATTTCCATCCAAACACACCCAAACAAGAGTCTGTAATGTGATTCGTCTTCCTGCTTCAGTGCCCCACACGCTTATCTGCAGCACATGCTCGTTTCTAAAGCCCAGACAAATACTAATGACTCATTGGCATATGCTAAAGGTCAAATACTAATAGATATGGAGGGCAAGTTTTCACATTTCCAGTGGTGTCACATGACCTTATCATAGCAGGCCATAAAAAAGAATTATGACAGCCCAAATACGATGCAAACATTGACAACGGTTGACAGACTGCTAGATGGTATAGTTATTAAAGGATAGTTCACCCAAAAAAGAAAACTTTGTCATTAATTACTCCACAAATTAAGACATTTTTATGAAATTCGAGAGCTTTCTGACCCCCTCATAGACAGCAATGCAAATACCACTAGGTCCAGAAAGGTGATAAAGACATGTTAAATAGTCCATGTGACCAAAGTGGTTCAATATTAATTTTATGAAGTGATGAGAATACTTTGTGCAAAAAAATGACTCAACATTCAAAATTTTCTTTCTTTTCCATGTTAGTTTCTGACGCACATTAACAAAAGCACCAGGACGCATGCGCATGATGCCAGATGCCAGGAGCCAGCATTCTGACATAGAATCCTACACTGTAAAAAAACAAACATTTTTTTACAGGTTTTTGTCAATAAATTTTACAGTGCTTTCCCTGCTTTTTAAAAAAACAGAAAATTTGTATCAGAATTACAACAATAAACTGTTTATTGAATTGTGTAACATGATTTAACTAAGAAATTCTGTATAAATGCAATACATTAAATATATAGATTAACAGATTTTAAAATACAATTTTACGAAAAGTAATCACAAAAATAAAGTAAAACTCTCCTGGTCTTTTTCAACATTTAAAATACTGTAACAGCTGTGTCAATTTCTTACACCACTTACCTTGTCACAAATGATCTGAGATCAAAACAAGATATTCTTTACATGCTTTATCCTTGTTAATGTGTATACCACCAAGAAATGTATATGAGCTTAATAAAAATGTACTTTGTATTTATTTTACTATTATAGAATTTTTTCTTATGTCTTAGACCTTCAGTATGCATTATAATTTTGTAAATTAAGAAAAGAAAATGAGTCAAAAAGCCACCAAAACGAATGCAAACAAAATATCACACACTTCTGTGTACAGCAAACGATTTTCAGGCCAATTACGCAGCAGGAAGAAGCGCACCAAATAAACAGACACGTGACTGACAGTTGAATAACTGCTCTGCTGTGTTTCAGATGGGGAAGCAACGCATTTGAAAGGTAACGTCCAAATTATTTATCAACGCACTCAAACACATAGCTTAATACTAAGACACAGCCAGAGTGTAAATTTTGATTGACGCACTCAAACATATAGCTTAACACTAAGACATAGCCGGAGTGTACATTTTGATAGATGTCAAACGTAATTGATATCCAAAGCTGAAATGTTATGAGGGAAATAGTCACTTGTATTGTGCTGCTTAATAGGCAGATTGTAATTGTAATGTAATGGTAAGAAACTAAAACTATTTAATTTTAAGACTTTACACCATATCTAACCATATAATTTTAAACTAGCGATATTAGGGATTAGATTTCTTTATTATTTAGAAATGACTGATTTTCTGGTCTGAATTTGTCATGCAACTTCTGTCTGTTTTTTCTTCTCAGTTGTTTGATGCATGAGTCGGAACTGCTGCCTGTCTTTTAATTTGTGTTATTGTTTTATGTACTATAGGGAGTTTTCCCCTGACAGCTGGACACTTCGTGATTGACAATCGTGAACGATGGTCTTACAAATTGTGGTGATGCCCTTGTAATGATGTCTACTACTGCCTCAACATAAGCTATCCAGTGGAACTTAGTGCAACTCTGGAGTTCATGCAGAGGTAAGACTTAAGTATAAGGTTTGACTACTTTACCGTGTATGCTGGAAGATGCGTCATGTCAAAACACTTGCCAGCTGCAGGCATGTTGAATAGATTTTATGATAAAAGAGACGCTCACATTTACTAGATACTCGCTTAGTCTCATGTGTAATCAGAGTTAAGTGTTAAGCAAGTAAGAACACGATCAACTCTTTTATCATAAACCCATCCAACGTGTCTGCAGCAGGCACGTATTTTGACATGATGTGCAATGCACATAGGTTCACATAATGTAAACACTTAAAATAACTCGACCCAGCAGGCTAAGCACAGCGGACTGGATTTGAAAGAATATGATCCTGCCAAGTTGAATTAAAAGATGACTATGAAAAATGTTTGATTTATTGATATATATTTCTGTCTTCGCAGGTGCCTTTTCAGAATAAATCCGGACAGGGGGACTAAGGTGGAGAAGAAGGAATCTAAAAAAAAGCAGTCCATTAATCACAAGGATCTTTCATTAATAACAAACATTGCTAATTTTGAATGGAGTAGATTAGAAAGAAATGGTTCTGTGTCATACAGAGTTAAGGTTTCTTCTGTGGTGTTTTTGTTTTGTTGGGTTAGTCTATAAAACGTAAGCAGTAGGAAAAAACACCGTTGTTTACATTTGATAAAATATATTGCTAACAATGTTGGTAGTAATTCTTGAATGTTCTAAAAAATGTTAACTGTTTACATTTTACAAAATATCTTACTAATAATGTTAGTAGTAGTTTTTGAATCTTGATCAAAGGTGTTAATTGCAAATAACAAATAAAATGGTTTTGTGTATCTTGGTTATTTTTGTAGATTAACTAACATACACAGAAAATGCTTTTATTTTTACATATATTACGTTTATATGTTTACATAGGTTTAAATATATATATATATATATATATATATACACACACACACACACACACACACACACACACACACAACAACAACATATAAACATACACGTAAACACACTTTACGGTGTTATTGATAATATCAACAGTACTTATCTGTAACATAATATATTTTAAAGAATTAATCTGGTTTTGACTGTATTCTAACTATTAATATACGTTAAAAGTAAAAGATTTCATGCAGAATTACAGTAAAAAAGTTATTTTGGAACAAGAAATTACTGTTAATGGTTTATGTTTTATTTCTGACAGTATTTTTCTGTTTTTTAACAGACGTTTTCTGGTGTCCCTGCTGCCAGAAAATTACCTTCATTTTACGTTAATATTTTTTACAGTGTAGATTCCTCTATGTGGACATGTTCAGACATATTTACAAATACTGTTTTACGTACTGTGTGCGTCTTCCTTTACTTGTAAACAAAGTGTAGCGATTGCGGGTTTTACCTCATATCGTAGCGTCCTACAACAGAACCATGTGCATGTGCCGTGCAATGCGCATCTGAGACTAACACGGAAGAAAAAAATGTTGAATAAAAGTTTTTGTTTCTTTTTTTGCACAACAATATTCTCGCCGCTTCATAAAATTAAGGTTGAACCACAGTGGTCACATGGACTATTTTAACATCGACATAATCACCTGAGCATCTGAGCCTTGAAAATAATATTTGCTTTGCTGTTTATGGGGGTCAGAAAGCTCTCAGATTTCATCAAAAAAATCTTAAATTGTGTTCCGAAGATTGAGAAAGGTGCAAATATTGCAAATATTTCACATTTTCACCTGATCAACAGAAAAAAATCCCACCAATTTACAATGATGGAAAGGCCTGGGGCCTCCAGAGGCCAGAACATCATAGAGAGTTACTAGGCTATTTTAATTTGGGCAAATAACCAACCACCCAGAACAACATAAAAATATTTATGTTAATCTGCATAGCAACACAAAAAAACAAAAATCTTAAAGCAGCTTAGCAACTGAACAACAATGCCATGGATAACAACCAATCCGGCTTCAAGAAAGGTCATTCAACCGAGACTACACTGCTCTTGGTCATTGAAGATCTCAGACTGGCTAAAGCGGACTCCAAATCGTCAGTTTTTATCCTGCTGGATTTGTCAGCTGCTTTTGACACTGTAAACCACCAGATCCTTCTGACTACGCTCAAATCACTAGGCGTTACAGGTACTGCACTCCGGTGGTTTAGATCTTACCTCTCTGACAGGTCGTTCAGGGTGCCTTGGAGGGGAGAGGTGTCCAACCTGCAACATCTAGACACTGGGGTGCCCCAGGGCTCAGTTCTTGGAACACTTTCCCATCTACATGGCGTCTCTAGGATCCGTAATTCAGAAACATGGCTTTTCCTATCATTGCTATGCTGGTGACACCCAGCTCTACCTCTCCTTCCACCCTGATGATCCCACGGTACCGACTGGCATCTCAGCCTACCTGATGGACATATTGTGTTGGATGAAGGACCATCACCTTTAACTCAACATTGCTACAACAGAAATGCTTGCGGTTTCACTTAACCCATCTCTTCATCACAACTTCTCAATCCAGATTGATAGGGCAACCATTACTCCATCCAAGATGGTGAAAAGCCTTGGAGTAATAATTGACGATCAACTGAGCTTCTCTGACCACATCTCTAGAACCGCTCGTTCCTGCAGATTCGCTGTCTACAACATCAGGAAAGTCAGACCCTTCCTATCAGAACATGCAGCACAACTCCGTGTTCAAGCTCTTGTTCTGTCCAGACTGGACTACTGCAATGAGTGGTCTTTAATAAGCCTAAAAGAGCACACGTCACTCCGTTGTTCATCCAGTTGCACTGGCTGCCAGTAGCTGCTCGCATCAAATTCAAGGCTCTGATGTTTGCATTCAAAGTGACTACTGGATTCGCATCTCCCTACCTGCTCTCACTTCTTTGCACTTATGTGCCCTCCAGTAACTTGCGTTCAGCGAATGATCATCGCCTTGTGGTTCCAGCCCAATAAGGGAAGAAAACACTCTGCCGGACTCTTACTTTCACTGCCTGGTTGTTGGAATGAACTTAACTGGCATTAATCAGAACGGCATTAGCTGTTTATAAGAAATGACTAAAAACTCAACAATTTTATCTTTACTTCCTCAATTAATCAACTAACACACCAACACTACTTCTACTTCTTTTGTAAAAAACAAATATATATATATATATATATATATATATTTTGTCTATAGCACTTATTCATTGTTGCTCTTATAGTTGTTGAAATTGCTTTCTTGTCCTCATTTGTAAGTCACTTTGGATGAAAGCGTCGGCTAAATGACAATGTAAATGTAAATGCAACTCAGTTAATGTGTATTCACATAAACATTTGCTGACACTTTACTCACGCTGAGGCTATCTGAGATTCAGGTGATATTGTAAAGATTTTTGGTTATGTAACGGAAATGGTGACACAGCAGGATCCATATGCAGCACTTTAATAGTAAGAATAAACAATAAACAGGCAGTGGTCAAATAACGACGAACAGAGCAATGCAGAAAAGACAAAATGCAAACAAGTACACAGGCAAGGGTCGAGGCAGGCAGCGAACAATCAGTAACAGTAATGTCCATAGCAAAAAAAAGAGGCAGGCAGCAAAAAGTAAAAAACGATAAACAATCCAATTGGCAACAGGAAAGCAGTCTAAGAAGACACTCTGAGTTGTCGCACATGGCAAAACAAGACATCGCACCGAGTGGTGTGTGATCCTGGGCTTTATAACAGGGCTAATTGGGAACAGGTGCCAAACAGGAAGTCATCAGACCAAGGAATGGGGTTGATGGGAAATGTAGTTCAGAATGGAGACTAGTATTCTGGTGAGAGCTCTGGCAGCCAGGAGGAGGTAATAATTGAAAATAATTGTTTTCGATTATTCCAAAAATGCAAGTCCATGGCTGTTGTGTATTTAAGGTATGAAATGCAGTTATAGGCAACACAAAAGTAACCCCAATGGTGATAAATTGAGATCTTGTTATGCAAGTATTCAAGGACTTTTAATTTGAAAGGGTTTTTTTCTAGATTTTTTTTTTTTTGAAAATTCAGCTGTTGCACCTGGAATGATTTTTTTTATATTTTAATTTTTCTCCCTCCACATTTCATAGTTCACTTTTTGGACTGTTGGACAGCGTTTTCAATTTATTTCTTTTTTTGGATGGACATTTGTATATACTTTCTGAACTGTTTGCTATTGGTTGATCTGATCCTGCCACATCCGGACTCTTCAACACCAGCTCATTTCTGCCATGAGGTAAAATTTAAATACTAAGTTGTGACTCTCACTCGGGTATATTGATTAACAGAAGTGAAAAGTAATATTTACTATATACTGCCAGTTGAACTAAATATCTTTTGAACATCTTGTGGGAACTGTTTCCTTAATTCTGTTAATTCAAACGTTACAGCAGAAAGCAAAGAAACACAAACCTGAGTTAAGTGATCCTTTATTTTTTCTCGTTGTTGTACATTACTCATTGATCAATTCACAAGTAAGATGTCTTTTTGTCATTGTTCCTTTTTGTTTTCTCTTTTATTGAACAGTAAAAAAAATGAATTTTAAATTTTTAAATGTAAAACTTCTGTTATCTTGGAGTAGGGGCATTCCTCCTCCAGTCTTGTGTGCTGACAGAGGGGAGGACTGGTTAATTAGTGAAATTTTATTTTGGGGAGCTACTGTGTCTGTTATTATTTTCCAGTCTCAATCCACATCAGTCACTGCTAAAAAAGAGAAAAGCAAAACTAACAAGGCATATGAAAACATGCCTAAATAGAAATTTATTGTACAGGGGTGAGGGTCCAGATTCTGTAATTTCCCTAGTCGTCCAAGATACTGAGGAACAAAAACTTACCCCAACAGTGTAGTGAAATTTTCCACAACATTATTAAGCAAAACCATTGGACTGTGCAAGAAAGTGACTTGCATGAATCATCAAGGACAGATTTCAGCTAAAAATATTTACTACTTTAGAAAAATGACCTGGAGTGGCCTGAGGGTGAGTAACTATAAGGGTGAAGGTTTGGGTAAACTATCCCTTTGACAGTAGGTTAGGCAATTTTTGAGAGGCTAGACAAAGTAAGCTAGCTGTTGTCAGGAAACAGTTTGCAGGTTCCCAGTTGATCAGAGCCGATATATGAGCAGGTCTAGCAACAGGGCAAGAGTTCTCCATACACAAGTTTAGCTCATGCAGGGAACACATACCAAATATGGGCAGAAGAAGCATGTGGTGCCTCTGTGAATCTCGCAGACAGAAGATAAATTTGTGTGGTGCGTCTTTTATCCTAATGTAATTTCTATGGCAATAGATGAATAGTTTCTGAGGAGTATTATCAGACTATAATGTTGAGTAAAAACTGAATAATCATACACTGTTTCTGTCAATATAAAATTTGTAAAAATATTTTTAAATGCATTACTGCAAAGTAACATCAAATCTATATTTATATTAATCTTGCAAGTACTATAAACTTTCCATTTTGTGCTACATTTGTTCTTGATTCTTTTACAATGTTAAATAACAAATTGTAAATGTTATGGCTGAATAAAAAGGAAAATATAAAAACCATATGACATAATGTCACTCCTAGTGCCAGCTATGTGCTGTGTATTTTAGGATTCAAATATTTAATGCTGAACATTGAATGCTGAATAGATGTAAATCTTTTAATGTGTAATGCAAAAGAACCTACTGTGTGTTCTTGTGTTACTGTGGTGTGACAGTGCTCAGGGGCATTCTGCTTCTTCACTATTGTAGTCAACTTTTAACTATTGAAATATTAATGGTCATGCAAAAATGTCTCCTGTTACACAGAACAGTAGGCAGAAAAATGCACATGATGTGAAAAATGCAAAGTGCAGCAGTACCTGTTGATGACCAGCACCAGCAGATTTGTGCAAGATTTGATGCGGTTCTGGGCCTCCATGTGTGTCATGCTCTCTGTACTGTCTCCATTAATGGCCAGGATGGTGTCTCCAGGGCTCAGATCACTCAGTGCTGCTTTACTTCCAGGTGTTATCTGACAGAAGTAATAAACGGTATAAAGGTTAGGAAGCACTACAATCTAACCAAATACTGCAGGGCCTGGAATCAAAAGTTCTGTTACCACCTGACTCAAAACCTCCACCAATCACAGATCAGCACTAGCTCAGTTAACTGATTTATGTGAGATGAGGACACACACACAACTCTGTTATCATTCGTTCTTTAAATATTTTAAATAGAGCTTGTCTGTAACAATACACTGATTAGGGGTGTAACAATACTTGATATACAATGCATCGATGCCATGTAAAATATTGATGTTTTATTTTGACATTCTCCACATCTTTAAATAACAGGATGTCCGCTACACATTTTTGCCAAAGTGCGTATTTTCATTTCCCCACTATGCTGTCTGCCTCTGTGTCAGATTGCGATGCAACAAAGCGGTGGTAGCAGCACTGGCACTGTCACCTCAAATCATGGGCCTATTAATTGCTTTTCTTTATTTAAAAAATGTATTTTGTTGTAAATGTCCCAATTGGGATACTGGATGTGCGATTATGAAAGAGCTGAATTATTATGGCATTATTTTATTGTGAGTTTTGTGAAAATAAAAAAGTAACTGGCTGTGTAAACTAGGCACATGATATCTAAATACCTAAAAATCTGTCAATATACCCCCCGAATAAATCGAATTGTATCGCTGAATATTTTTTGGTATTGCAAATATCGTATCGCTGGATGAGAAAATTGATATCATATTGTATCATAAGTAGATGTCTTATTTACACCTAGTGTTTGTTTAAAATCTCATGAAGAAATTTCATATTTCACCTCATGACAAACAGAAATAATGATGTTAATGCTAAAATGTTTTTAAATGATAATTAGTCAGATTTCTTTAAATTGTCCTTAAATTCTAGTGATTGTAGTGTGAAAAACATTATTACTGCAATCAATTCATCAAACATTAAAATCAGCATATATTAGGTTTACAACAACGCACATATAAAATGTTTTTTCCCCGCAACAGTTCGTTATTGATGACTGGGGCTTAAATGTGTTTAAATATTAAAATATTTTAAAAATAAAATGAATAATGAAAAGTCATTTTGAGGGGTGGAGCCAGGTTTTTTTCAAAGGGGTGGTCAGGCAGGTGCCAACAATTACTCTGAGGTGGCACAGAAATAGAAAGGGGAAGAGTCTGAAAAGGCAACGCCACAAGTTCATTCTTGACTGAATGTTCCATGGGTGCCAGTGTTGGAGACAGACAAAAGTATGCCATTATTATCTATCTGACAACTGGTAAGTACATGGCCCAAAAGCTAAAGATGAAGATGTCTTATCAAAAGATACACAAACTTGACAGTTTTTATTTGTTCCATGACCAAACAATCAATACCTGACCACCAGTAGTTCATGAAGGTGCTGCTTTGTAAGCACATATCTTTGATGACCTTCGTGTGCCAGATTCACCAAAATGTAAGTTAGAAAAACAATAAAGGGTGATACTCTGATAATAGTGCTTTTGCACACTCAGTTTCTTCCTTACTTGACAATATAAAATATAAAAATATTACATCTAAGAGGCAGAGTGCCCAACATGCAATTCTCATTCCAGCTTGACCTGTGCCAGACTGACATTCCCAGCTCTGGCAAATGCTGGTCCTGGGTAATGAGTATTCCATCTAAAGAAGACTATAGCCTCTGATCACTGGAAGGCACGGCATTCTGATCTACAAATTCCTGCCAGACACTTTCCAGCCACATCATGTCGCACATCTTTTATAAGAATTTCTCAATCAACTGCTTTTCTCTTTGACATAAACATAACAGGTCCAAATACTCACAGAACATTTCATTTATTTACTTATCTATTTATTGTTCCATTTTATTTTCTTTCCTTTTTTAATTAAATTTTATCAGTAATACTGTGTAATCCAGTTTTACCTGTTTTCTACAGATCACCTAGTTTGTCTAAAACATGACTCTGTAAATCCAGTTTGCAACAATGCAAAATTGTGAGAAGGGCTAAATAAATAACTTTGTAACACATACTAAAATTAGGTACACTGCCATAGATTTGTCCACAAGACTTGATGAACAGCATTAATTACTGAAGAACAAACCAAGGGCAATATTAACTGCCTAATGTAGTTACATTAGCTTTACCTACACATAATACACAGAACCTGCTGTAAAAGGTATAAAATGGCACCGGTGAGGTCGGCTGCTGTCATGACTGCACCGACCATGCTTTGTTTATTTTTGTAAAAAGTGTTTATTTTTCCATCTTGTAACACTTCCCTGCGTGGGAACTACACAAGTGAAACAGGAGGAGAACGAACGAGTATATTAAAGAACCCTCACAAACCAAATACAATATCCAAACAAAATGTATTATATGTAGTACATAAACAATAAAATTGCTCAAGACAAAGATAAAATATTTTTATTGTGAGAATGTGTGCATGTGTAATGTCTCTCAAAGTCCCAGTCGTGTATTGTATGCAAAATAAAAAGTCCGGATCGGTCTCACCGGTAATGTCTTGATATTTCAGGAGTGCAAATCCACCCAATGCAGGCATTCAAATGTATTTCAAGGCGAGTATTCAACACAAAGAACAGAAACAAAAAAGAGGAAAAAAATATACTCCACAAGAAATTAACTCTAAAGTCCATGGAAATAGCTTCCCCGCCACTGCGTTAGATAATCCTTTTTTTAATCCATTCATGGTTATCCGAAAGAGACTTGTGAGCGCCGCCGCTCTCGAATGCCGGAAATCCCGATACTATAAAGAAAAACAAACAAACTTGCGCTCGGATGAAGCCAGATTTAGTGACGACGGGGCGCAAGCCAAGTTCGGAGACAAACAAAGAAATTTAAAGGGGAGAAAAACATACATAGAGGAAAGTAAATTAGCCCCATCCTTATTGGAAACTGCAACTATAAATAAACTTCCGCTTATGTGGCAGCGCTACAATCTATTAACTTTTCATTGTCACCATGGACTTCACCTATGACAGAACAAATCTTTTTCTAAACTTGGATCCAAGCTGGCAGAGTGAGATCCTGAGGAACAAAGGATGCGGACAAAAGCAGCGGCCGCAAAAAGGAAAACGAGCCGGCATCAGGAACAGGCTGAGGTCACACGCACACCACGCTCCCCTGCCCAGCATCCTGATAACCAACGTCCAGTTTCTGGAGAACAGGCTTGATGACCTCAGGGCCCGGGTCAAGTTACAGAGAGACATTCGGGACTGCAACCTCCTGTGCTTCACTGAGACATGGCTAAACCCAGCGGTACCGGACCACGCCATCCAGCTGGCTGCGTTTTTCCTCGGTTTACCACATGGACAGAGCAATGGAGTCGGGAAAAACAAGAGGAGGAGTGTGTCTGATGGTAAACAACAGCTGATGCAACAACACAAGCATTATGCCACTTTCACACCCAACCTAGAGCTTCTAGTGCTAAACTGTCACCACTACTATCTTCCAAGGAAATTTAGCTTGGTCATAGTCACCGTCCTCTACATTCCACCACAGGCAGACAAAGACAGTTCTTTATGTGAACTGCATGAGGGGCTTCACATCAAACTAAGCACCGTGATGTTTTGCTTATTGTGGCGGGCGACTTTAACAGAGTGCAGTGCCAAACTTTTATCAGCACATTACATGCCCTACCAGGGGTGAAAGGACACTGGACCATTGCTACACGCCATTTAATGACCACTACAAGGCACAATCACGTCCACCGTTCAGACAATCAGAGCATGCTGCCATCCTCCTCATGCCAAAATAAACAAAAGCTGAGGTTCAGAGAGAGGTTGCACGGTGGAAGGACCAATCAGTGGTCGCTCTGCAAGATGTGCTGGATAATGCAGACTGGGGCATGTTCAAATGCAAATGACGTCAGTGAGTTTATGGAAGCGGTGGTGGGATTTATTAGGAAACTTGAAAATGATATAGTAGAGAAAACAATCATCAGAACGTTTCCAAACCAGAAACCGTGGGTGGATAAAACCATCCGTGATGCTCTGAAATCTCGCTCCGCTGCCTACAACGTGGGACTCGCTACTGGCAAAATGGACGAGTACAACATGGACGAATACTGCATTGTACAACGTACACAGAGTGGTTAAAAATGCGAAACAGTAATATGGCGAGTCTCAGTTCCATCACAGCTCTAGACGCCTATGGCTGGGACTAAGAACTATGACGGGCTATAAAGCTAACAGCATGCACTTAGAGAGTGCTGAGGCAAAGAACGCAATCATCATCTCTGATCACAACATGAGATCAATAAAGACAAGAAGATTTGGGGCCAGGCCGTGGCATGGGGGTGGAATCACGCCTGGGGAGGATGTACCCGATAGCCTCCATCTGCTTCTGGACTGCCGAGAACTGCTGGACAAAAGCCCTTTGTCGGTGTCCCGCATCTCCACAAGATTTAGCCAGAGATGGCACTCCTAGACCACCAAGGTGGACATCGTCTGGCTGAGGGCCCACACACTGTGACTGTCGTTGCCCGGAGGGTGAGGTTCAGAATTACCCTCATGGTGCTGCTTAAGTGCCTTGGCCTGCCATAGGCTTACAGGCTTGGATGGGAGACACAGGCAACTCCTCCAGGTGCCAGCACTTTGTGGGCACAGGTGCACCACAATAGCACACTACACCATCAGAAAAGGTCAGGAAGTGAACACATCCAGGAACACAGAAACAGAAGGATGTTGTTAAAAAGACGCACATCGTCCATAAGAGCTCATTAGAATGGAAATTCACTCTTTAGAGGAAATAAGCTTTTATAACCAGGTCTGCCGGAGCGCCGAGAGGAATCACCACTGGAAGTGAGCAAGAACCACTGATTGCGCCATCACACGCAGCAGATGCTGGAAAACTCAAAAGGCGATAGTCGGGTGAACGCGAGTAGCGCACATTCGGGTCCAAAGCAAAAATCTGAATGAAAGCAAGCTGCAGCCGGCTTTCTATGCCTGCATCTATACAACTCCTTTCCCAATACTCATTCATTGCCCAAGGCTTTTTCCCCTCGGGACAATGTTCATTAGCACGTTTTTTCTACTACTCAAAGGTGATAGGGCTCTCAAGCGAGACCCCATATGTCAGTTCATTGATGTAACGTTGAACGTGACTGACTAAAAGGAAACATGTCGATTCCCAAGGAGCACATGCACTGACAAAATGTATAACTTGAATGAACTGTAAGTCGCTTTGGATAAAAGCGTCTGAAAAACGCATAAATGTAAATCAGAGCAATTTAGTGTCTCTTTTACTGTCACACTGTTTTACACGTGTTTGAGTGTGTCTCTATAACCTAACTGTAGAATGAGAGAAACTACATCAGCCCATAATAATTGTTTGCCTGTTTGTTTACTTCTTTAGCTCCACACGTTAAACTAATTTAACAGCATTTGTGAGATAATAAAAAAAAATGTTTGACTATCCCTTGATTATTTAGCAAAAGCATAAATTGAGGTAACAGTGCACCATTCACAACAGATTTTTAGATAAACATGGAAGGAGTTCATTATTTTGTGTGTTGATCATCATTATGCTACAAATGTTGTTGATTTATATCAACTTTAAACCTGGCCTGGACTATTCCTTTAAAATATCACTGATATAGTACTCTTATATATTATCTAAAGCACTGCTATTTAGTGACATTAAACTGGAGTGCTCGGAGAAGTCTGCACACAGACGAATGAGAACCACCTGAGCTGATCTGAGCTGCAGTAATTACAATAGCCAAGTCATTAGCTACCATCAAACAGCCTGTAATTAATTAACAACCTTAAATATTTTGCAAACAGAAGCTGAAAATGACAAACCACTGGGGACAAATGAGGAGAGTTATCTCACTAAAAAAAAGGTTCAGACAATCATCTACAGTAATCAAATTGATCAAGCAAAACAAGTATTTTGATGAAAAACATTGGACATACATTACAAAACCTGTAATTACAAAACCTCATTTGCCAGGATTAAAATATTAGCAGAATTCTGCTCAGCTTTTTTATCATTACACTGAGAAAATCCACAGCTAGATATGGCAAGTTACTAAAGATTTTTCTGAATAAGCATGTATAACTCTGTAACTTGTAACCTTTTGTTTAGACACGCTGGACATTAAAACGTGCTATGTCAAAACCTGATGAACACTCACAACAGCCTGAGGGTATGAATGTTAAAGTTTATCTATATAGCTATAGGAACTATATTTAGTTAACAGTAAAATATTCCACACACTTTGCCCTGCAAACCAAAGGAAATTGAATTATTACTCACTTGAGACACAAATTTTCCAGCATTTTAGTATTAAGTCATGGTTCTCTACTTGAGGACTAAAATTTAATGTACCAGAATCGTTTATTATTCAAAAATGGTTTCATGCTGTTGGAAATAATTAATTTACCACAAGTAAACATGTATTTAATGTAAGCTGGGTCAGAGTTTCTTTTAGCTTGAGTAGTTTATGATAATATTGGTGTGTTACCTAGCCTATGCTTTAAAACTGTAGTATTTGATTTGAGGGCATAGCCTTTAACCTTCTGAAACTTTTCTCACTGAAAAGTTTTTCTCACATTAATAAAGCCACTATGTTTATCTGTCCTTTATTTTATGGTTGTTGCATTGCATTATTTGCATTGAGCATTTATTTTTCTGCTGTCCACAAACCTATCAAACTTTTTCTGCTGTCCACAAACCTATCAAAACAAAAAGTATTTATCTGCAGGATCTGTTGTTTTGCAATGTGTTTGGAACACTGAAATCTCTGAACCTCGAAGAATGTGCTTCAGAATGTCCTGGATGCCACTTAATATCATTGTAAATAATGTCACATAGCCTCCATGAACATGGCTGTGTAAAGCAGCCAATGGGACCGTGGAGAGTGAATTTTAGTAAGCCAGTATGTCCTTACAGAGCAATAACAAGAGCAAGACCCTGGATGCAATAAATAATGTTGTAAAATCCTCAGAGACAAAGTTAAACACTGAAGGTAAATATGTTTATAAAAGATGTGTTTGCTTAACTGGTTCAGTCAGTAAAATTCTCTCAGTTGTTTGCTTCTCTGCTCTTGTATTTTTTGTAGACAATAAAATAGGTGAGAAGCAGCACTATTGCTTCATTCTGTCTGACATGATACTGTGAGATCCTGTCAATGAATAGCAACATTTGTCAGTCTGGACTGAAGCGTGACAATGTGTTACCTTTTGCATTTGGGAACAATTTCATGAGCATTTATCTTGTCACTGTGGCATTAAACAGCACAACGGCAAACATTCCGACCATTCTTACAACAAGCCCCAGGTTGTAGAGACCCTAAAGCCTCGTTTCCACTGAGCGGTACGGTACGGTACGGTACAGTTCGGTACGGGTCGGGTCGGAAAACCATGAATTGGCTAGCGTTTCCACTG
>JAZGTI010006986.1:0-22424 GCA_036877585.1 Botia kubotai | reverse complement strand
TATAGAACAGCGTAACCACTCTTTTTTAAACACCACGCACTACATTACACCAAAATGCCACCATAAAAGAGGGCAATATGGCTGTGCACAAACAAAGCTTTGTGGATGCCATTAATAATCTGCCTACCAATGCCATGCAAACGCACAACCCTAATAAAATCTCTATTATTTCATGAAACGTATCTGTGTCTACAATATTGTCACCATTGAGAAAAGCAATGTCAAATATAACCAATATTAAAACAAAACTGCTCGCTTTAGAATAGATGCTAGAATCGTTGCACGTTATTGCAGAAATGACAGCCGGAACAGGACGAAGAATGAACAAAGAGGCAAACCAGCACATCTAATTTACATGATAAACAACTAAATCTACTGTTACTGACTGCTAACCATATGAATAGTATGCATTTAATGAGACTTATATAAACATAGCGATTTTGAATAAAACTCACCGACAACAAAGCGATGTGAGACAGCTATCTAGTCTCTTCCGCTGTGTTTTACCCTCGCGTAATTCTTATCAAATAGACGTCATTTATGCTCAGCCCGTAGACGTATGTGTAGTTTTTGCACAGCGGCTTCCTGTGATATGCAACCTCCAGAACAGGTGCAGTGGTGCAATGAGCTCTTCTAATGCACGCGCCAGCGAGGCTGCAACACCCGAGCACTGCGGTGATGTGTTTTAAAGGTAAACGATGAAGATCTGACTGATTACAGATTCTCTTTCGCGCTCTCTCTCTCTCTCTCTCTCTCTCTTTCACAGACATACAGACACACACACCCTAGATTGTAAGGGCCTAATCTTATTTTACACTCTCTATAGTGATGTTTTTCTGTTTATTGTCGCCGTGTTGGCTTGCTTACAGGGAGACTGCTGACATCTAACTTAGCTTAGGGTTTTGTAAATTGTTAATACTGCTACTAGCTAAATGATATAATTACAGTCCAAAAGACTCTTCTATTTTGTTATTTATTTGTCTTTAATTCTCTTCCATACCCCTTCATTGTGTAATCTTCAGGTATTTTTATTGTATACATTTTATGTATGTATTTTACTTTGTGTGTTATGTGTATTTTATGGTTCTATTGCAAATCTCCTAAACCCCTGTCCCATAAGATGTTATCTTTCTATATGCCATCTCCATGTAAGCTGTAATGGCATATCTACATTTACATTTAGTCATTTAGCTGAGGCTTTTATCCAAAGCGACTTACAAATGAGGACAAGGAATCAACTTCAATTACAATTACATATCGTGCTTAATGGTTTTGTAATTTTATCAGTTCAGTCAACCCTTTATTCATAAACCTACTATAAACCTAGTATGCCTATTTAGTCTTATTAATATACATCTTTCACATATTATTTGCAATAATACCATGAATTTTTTGTTAAACATGTCTAACATTTGTTCTCTGTTGTATTATTATTATTCTTTTTGTATTACTTGTAAAGGCAGCTTTGAAGCAATGTGATGTTGTAAAAAGCGATATATAAATAAAATAAAATTGAATTATTGCAGAGACTGAGCAAATTAAGTAATATAATGGGAGAATGAATAGTATAATCCCTCAGTGCTTCTCGGTTCTTGTGAAAGCACAAGTTTTGTTCAGTATGAACAATTTAGAATGAATTTAGTCAGAATGTCACAGAACATGACATACCCTGTTATTAAGAGTAGGCCTACATTTATTTAAAATATGTTGTGCATTTGTATGCATAACTATTTGTATGCAATTTGGAGACTATTGCATTGCCACCAGAGGGAACCCTATCCTGAGTACTAATCCCAATTCGGACTACATTTCCTATGGGCCCTGTATCTGGGGTTGATTACTTCCTGTTTGGTACACCTGTCTGCAATCAGCGGCCTATTTAAACCCTGAACTCCATTCACTCTGTGCGATGTCTTTACCGGCTAACATTACAGAGCGTTTATTGTTATTGTCTACCTGGTTTCTATTGAATTGTTTATGTTTTTCTGATTGTTTGCTGCCTACCTTGAGTCTGATTTGGATTAGGTTTTTGGATTGTTTGCTGCCTGCCTGTTGACTTTGCCTGGACACTGTTTTGTTTGTTTGCTGCCTGCCCTGACCATTGCTTGTTCTCACGTTTATGAGTTTGCCTGATCTCCATTTCTCTGTTTGCCGGTATTGAACTATTGCCTATTGCCATCCTTAACAAATCACGCTGCAGATGGATCCTCACAACTCCTCAAGTCTACGTTACAGAGACAATACAGATTAAGGCATTTATCTGTTGCGCACACACAGCATACAGGGACACACAGCCACCCTACTTATCATACGTTGCCTCTCTTTAATGTTTTATTACATGTCTATCTGCAATGTTAAATTGTGTTCAGTCATTGTATTGAAGAATGTTAACAAATTAAACTGTAAACTGATTTCTGTCACAGTTAAGTGATTTTCTACAGTCTCTTGTATCCCATACTTCTATTGAATAATAACTCCTTTTTTTAAATAAAAAAGTTATTCTCTAAAGCAATTCTGCCTAATATTTAAGATAATAATAATACCATTTATCCTACAGCTCGCACCATTCATTTAGGGGTAGATTTCTAGGCTACAGACTTGAGGCCTCTTTCACACTGAGCACAATGTGATAAAATGAAGTGAAATGCCATTACACCTTGCTTTCACACACAACAAGAAACGATTGATTGCCTTCAGCTAATTCACTCCTATAGCTGTGTGTTGCTGATTCACAATACATTTCCACCTTATAAAATGGGCTTCTTTACTAGGAGTTTTTGTTGTTTTGCTAAAAGAAAACGTCTCTCGGTTATGTAACCTCTGTTTACCTGGTTTGATGCTATGGGGAATGCAATACCAACTGCGCCATGCAAAGGTGAACGGCTGCCACATGGTGCGTTTTGAAGCACAGTCATCATAGACATAACGCGATAACCCCCTACTCATGCATTGCTGGTGACAACAATACCTCTCCTAGGCCACTGCCCAAATGCAAGGCCCTGTTAAAGTTTAACTAGACACACTGGGATGGGGTTCGGCATGTGACTCAAACACCGGTCTCCCAAGCTAGTGTTGGCACACTACTGACACGCACCACTGAGCCAGCTATGAAATGTCTTGGTTAAAACAGCTTATAAACCAGTCGCTGATTTGACTTCGTTTGGCTTAATGCCACCAATAACCATGCCAGCCTGTCACCAAGGAAGCAAGGGACCCTCTGTAGAGGCGAAGACCTTCAATAGTGAGGTGCACTAAACGCAAAAGCCTATGCTAACAAGCATAGCACACTAATTAGACATTTTGACATGGGATTCGGAAAGGTGAAGCTCTCATGGGGGAAAGACCCCCTATAGTGAGGGTGCAACTCCAACATAACCCCGAAGACACCAATTGAACAGGATCCAGCTGATTGCTAGCTGCAACCATCCAACACATAATCCCCTTTGCAAGCCAGAAGGTGAAAAGGCAGAGGACTCTATATATTTCAGCCCTCCTTGTTGTATATTTAGTTTAGGTTTAGGTCTGAGACAACAGTTTTGGGTGGGTGGTGCCAGCACTTTATGACTCCCCTTGGCATCCCTACATGCCAGTGCTCTCATATTTCCTCCACGCAAGTCACCTGCAAATGCAGCTAAAAACAAAAGAAATATAGCTTACTTTATCCCTATACAAATAAACGTCTTGAGATAATGTCTGTGTTTTCATCCCTGCATATTTTAACTGGAGAATGGACTGACTGATTAACACTGCAGTGTTTCTAGCATTCTGTAACCATATTAACAAGGTACATACAGATACGTATTTGTGAATAATTAATATACAGTTATGTTAAATCATTTATATTATACACATTTGCCTGCCTGACATTTCAGTGCAGGGCCTGTACCTAAAGATTCGACATTTGACTTAAAGATTTGAAGGATTTGTGTTCCCATAGCTCAGCTGGTAGAGCATTGTGTTAGCGCAAAGGTTGTGTGTTTGATTCCCAGGAGAGCACATGTATTGACAAAACTTGAATGTACTGTAAGTCGCTTTGGATAAAAGTGTCTGCCAAATGCATAAATGTAAATGACATCCACATATTTGAACTTTATGAATCCCCAAGGAAGTTTTTCTTTACTGTTCTACTGATGAAAAAATGGACAACTATAACCTGGATGGCCAAATTTGTATTTAATATAATAATTAAATAATTTATAAATTAAATAATTTATTCGATGAACAATTGCTCAGAAAACACTAAAAAAAATAGTATACATGTGTCCAGAATTTATTTAATCAGACTCTATCATCAGAATTTCACCTGTCAGAATTTCACAAGTAGTACAAACTATTTCATAGATTTAATTGATGCCTCTAAACTAGCAAACGTTGAAAAAATGCTGGAATAGGTTCTTCCAACATGAACATATAAAAACAATACCTTCTTAACAGGACTTTGTTTCAAAGAGGACTAAAGACCATAAAAGTATTTACCAGTTTTGTGATGTACTGTATCAGAGGTTGAGACTAGTGACCGCATGGAGTAAGAGAGGAAGAGGCCCAGGCAACAGGAGTTCACTTGAGAAACACCGTTTTTAGGATACTGTACACTTTTACACAGAATGCCAATGCTTGCCAATGTAATTGTCACAAACGGACTGCACAGACTTGAGTTTATAAAACACAGATGAATGGTCGCCATCTCCTAAATTCTAGCCCATCAAGATCTGAACTACATCTCCCAGAATGTGACATACCTAATCACTTCATTAGCTTAACCTGTGCCCAATCACCTCACCCTGTATTAACTGTGTACTCTGTTTGTGTCATTGCAAAGTCTTGATTTGCCTTGGCCATCATTTCTGTGTGGTTTCCATGTTATTAATTACTTTGCGTGTGACCTCGGGATTGTTTATCGTTTATGCCTGTTTGCCGCCTGCCCTGATCCCTGGACTGTTTATATCCTTTGTGAATGTTCTCTGCCTGCCTTGACATTTGCCTGTTTATAGTTTTTGCCTTGCCCTGCCTTTGTTGTTATCGTTTACCAGTTACCGATCTTTGCCTGTTTGACCACGATTATTAAAGAACACTGCGAATGAATCCCAGTGCTTCTGACTCGCTTACGGGATAAGAAGTTGGTAAGAAATGGTAAATTTTAATATTAAGATGTGTCATAGAACAATTTATAAGGAGGGAAGGCTGCAGTTCTTTTCTGGCTATACAGCATGGTTGAAAGACAGGATATTATTTAACCCCAGTTGTGTTTGGCTGAAAAAAGTCATATACACTAAACATGGCATGAGGGTTTTCATTTTGAAAATGAGAATTTTTATTTTTAATGGACTTCTTTTAACACGTTCAGACAAGGATTTATTAGTCTAGACATCAACTGACAGAGTGTTTCTCTGAATCTCTAATTTTTTTTTTAAGATTAATTCTGAACCTGTTCAAGACAATGTAATTTACATTACTAAGCAGAGGCTTTTATTTAAAGTTTTTTTAAAGTTGGTCTATTGATCAATGTTGGGTTTATCTAAAGGAACATAACATCAAATGGTGTTTTTATTTAATGATTTGTCCCAGGCTGTTGTTTCTTGCTTCACCCCATGGGACATGGATACCTTAAATTCCACATCTGCCTTCCCCCCTTCCCTCTTACTTTCCCCCTCCCTCTGGCCTCAGATCAATAGAGCTTACTGAACTTATATATTGTGACGAGTGTCTTCGGACTGATCAGCGTCGCCCTAGCAACCAACACGCCACACCTGCACGCCCTCATCACCGGCTGATCGGTCACGGCTGCACCTCATCAGCGCGTGGCGTTAAAAGCCACCGACGCCCGCGCTAAAGACGAGTTTTGTCTCGTACTGGCTATGTTGACACTAACCTCTATTGTCTCTTCTCACAGAAAGCAGCGAGTGACCGACAGCCCACCTGGAGCACGCCTGGACACCCACTTTCACCATTATGAGGAGTGCACGGAGCACCAGCCACGCCACCTTCACCATTTCCTGCACAATACTGAACCATTCATTGTAATAAACCCACCCTCCGGGGCTTTTTCACTCAGCCTGCCTTGTCTTGTGATTCTTCACCTGTGACAATATGCAACATACAGTGTGATGTCATTGAGTTGTCATTTCCATGTTTGGTATAATTTTAAAGGTTATGGTGTGATTGGCAAAAAGATCTAATTTCTATTATTGTGGGATGTAGCATTTTAAGGGCTTAAAACTTAGAAAATAATTTACACTGCTGTCATGGGTGTGTCATTCCAGGAGACCTGAACATTGTAGTGTTTTTGTAGCCCCTTCAGGTCACAAGAACATACCAGACCAAATTTGCTGTAGATTTTGACTCTTTGTCTTATCTGTGTATATAAGGAGGCTAGGCAAAAGACTCAGAAGCCTTCTGTAACCAGAACTTCCCGCACCATTGTGGTGTGTCTATATTGTCAAGGAAGCATTCTGCAACCAGAACTTCCCACACAACTACAGCGGTGTGCCTCATTTGCTAGGTATGAATTTGAGTTTGTACCCTTGTATTTGTTTTTGTATTTTGTTGATTATTTATTATTGTCCTTGAATTCGAATTCATGTTATGTCTTTATTTTGCTAATTATTTGCTATTATTTTTGCTATAATTGCTATGTTTAACCTGCCTGGAAAAATTGTTTTCTTGATATATTTGAAATTCTTAAGAAATTGTTATTACCAGTAGATTAGATGGAGTCCAAGGTTACCACAAAATAAAGAGTCAGGATAAGATCAAACTGGGGACTTGTATTTGGATGGCCAATGGAACACATCAACCAAGATCCACAGATTTCTGTCTATCACTTTACTTAGCAAGTTGCATGATCGTGACTAAGATAACTGTTTTTAGATCTGAGCAAGCATGGGGTGGTCAGGTTTAATGCTATTAGTTTACCCGGCAACCTCTGACTAAAGATCAGACTGACAGTTTTGTGATCGTGAGATCCGTGCGGCCGGCGCGAGACTCTGTGCGACTTTGAGTTCCTAATGAAAGAATAACTAAGAGTATGAGAATTTACAAAATCAAACTCAAATTATGATCAACAGACAATTTAAAATCACTAGCCTAAATTACATATAACATTGGAGTCAGATTAGAATAAACCACAGAGTCAATTAATCAAATTATATTAAATTAAAGAACTTTTGCAGCAAGTGCTATGGAAAGGCAGAACATGTAAGATACCTTCACCCACGCCATTGGATTCCATCGCTGGGCCAATGAGTGGTCCGTACAGCATCATAGTTAAAAATAATTAAATCATTTAAATAACTAACATGTATGCTAGATCCCAAACCTACCCCGTTGTTAAAAGAGATGCATCCTGAAATTATAGATCATACATAGTATTGTTAACTCATTACTGGTGTTTGGATATGTCCCAAATACTAACAAACTGGCTGTTATCAGACATCTTATAAAAACAACTTGATTTAAATCATATTTATTTGAACAAATTCTAGTTTGTTGCTGTAAAAATGTATTGATCACAAGTTTAGTATGGAGTGCCACAGGGCTCAGTGTTTGGGACCTGTCTAAAATGCAGCAGCCAGAGTTCTTACAACAACTTAAAAATATTACCATATTAGCCCGATTCTGTCAACACTGCACTGACTGCCTATTAATACCTAGAATTTACCTAGAATCCTAGAATGGGTGGTGCCCTAGAACAGTCTTCCAAAAGTTGTCCTGGAAGCAGATACACTCACTTTCAGTTAAACACTAGCAGATACACACTGTCAGGTTAAATCTAGATTAAAGACCCATCTCTTCAATCAAGCCTATGTATGGTTGAATATTAATGGCATTAATTGCTCTCACAACCCCATCTTGTGTAAATGGACCCGATGGGCTGATAGAAATCATCACAAACATCTCTATTGGCTGAGATGTTTGTGTTGTATGCAGGGGGTCTGCCTGTTGTCCAGTACAGTAGGGGTTAAACATGTTTTTCTGATCACTTTAATTGTCTTCGGTTGGTTTCAGTCACATGGTCAAGGAAATGATAAAAAGGTGAATGTAAGAAATGCCCTGGCTCTTTTCCTTTGTCCTTTGCATTCTTGCATACTTCTTTTCTCTGGGTGCTGTTCTGAACTCTGCTCTTGGATTCTGCCTTTACTTTATGCTCTTCTTCTTTATCTGAGCTCTAGGCCAAACTTCCAGCCCTCAACATCCCTCTCTTTTCTCATCTTTCTATCTCTATCTTCTACTTGTTATCTCTAAGGTAGCATTCAGTAACATAACAGTTAATTCTGTACCAACTAGTTTTGATTCATTGTTAATAATTAAAGCAACCTATTGCAATACAATATAGTAATTATAGCAATGCTCTCCCATATTTATCTATCGTAACTGTGGCTGTTTCCATCATTGGTATAAGTAGCAGAAGGGTGGAAATTCACAGAAAATACACAGCTTTATACCATCTTGCTGTTATAATTTTTCTAGTCATTTTGGCATTTCTACAGCTTGAACCAGTGTAGTGAAACCACCCTTACACTTATATATAGTCCTATGGATTTATGACTTAAATCCCTTAAGTGATTGCTAGGCTGCATGAATTAGATAAATCAGAACCAGGAACACTAAGTCAGTCTGTCTGATGTTATAGCTGTAATTAGTAACATTCTGCTTCGGCGACCATCTGTTTGTAACATTCCTTACTGCCTGGAATTTGTCACAAAATAAAACTGTTTAAAATAAAAATATATTGAATATAAAAATAAATCATTACTGGAGAACTGGCCCTCCCACTTGAGCCTGGTTTCTCCCAAGGTTTCCTTACCAACTATACATCATTGGAGTTTTGGTTCCTTGCCATTGTTGCCCTATTGGCTTACTTACTGGATGACTGCTGACATTTAGCTTGGCTTAAAGTTTTGTAAATTGGTAATATTGTTATAATATAATGATCTAACTACATTCCTAAATATGCAGCTTTTTCACTATTTATTTTCTTTTATTTATTTCACTAGATATTTAATGGTATTATTGAAAATTCCTTATACTTCTGTTCTATAAAATTTCATCATCTTTCTAAGTACCATCTCCATGAGCTAAGCTGGAACGGCATTTTTTGCTTAATTTGAGACCTGTCATCTATCAGGTTAATTGACTAAATGTCACATACTTTTTTAGTAAAGTACATACTTTTAGAAAACTACATACTACAAAACTACATACATACTGTTTTAGTAGGCTGTCTGGATACATTACTTTCTCATAATCCACTGACATAGGTATGAGCCTTCACATGCAATGACAGGTTATTCTGATGCAAGACCATTTCTTCATCAGTTCAGTCAACCTTATATTCATAAACCAATTACAGTCTTGGTATCCCTAAATATTTTTTACAAATGGACTATAAAATTAGCAGAAATGTGCTATTGTTACAGTGGAGGCTCCGGCTTATCCACCGCGCCACCAGAGGGAACCATCCCCGGAATACTAACCGGAAGCCCAGTGGACTACAACTCCCAAGAATCAACTCACCTGGCGCTTTTTTTTGTTTTCTGTGTTTTTCTTTTTGTTATATTTAAAGCCACTTTGAAACAATGCAACATTGTAAAAATCAATAAATAAATTTGAATAGAAAAATTGATAAAAGCAGTCTACTCAGAAGTGTGTGTATAATTATGATGGGACACAAATCCTGACTGAAGGTTATTCTGTCATATTAACCTATTTTTATAACAGGTGCTTTTATTTATTTACATTACATATTTTAATTTTAGTATTTTCTTTCCTATGACAGTAAATGAGTAAGGTGGTCTGTAAGGGAATTCTGTGCAATACAATGGGGTTCTTGCAGTTTCAATATTCTTTCTGATTATCTCAAATTTATCCGTTTATAAATTTATGAATTCATTACTTCACTTGGTCATTACTAATCTCTGTCCTAACTGCAGGACGGAGATTATTTAACTGCACACTTGTTTAATTCTAAAATAGGAAAATGTACTAAATGACACATCACATAATGCAACCAAACACAGATAAACACAATGCAATTTTTGTTAAATACCCAGTACACCTGCAGCAATAACGCCTAAGTAAAAGAAAATATGCTGTAAATCTGTAACTGTATTTCTAAAATATAATGTATTTAGACAATGTGGGTATAACCCCTTCATGTTGAAATGTAACTTATGCCACTGGAATTTAATAATTCTTTATAAATCCTTAGTATGTTCCTGTAGCTCAATTAGTAGTGTATTGCATTAGCAGCACACAGGTTGTGGGTTTGATTCCCAAGTGAAACACATGTACTGATAAATTGTATGCATTAAATGCACTGTATGTCACTGTGGAAAAAACCATCAGGTCAAATGCTTAAATATAAATATATAGCTATTGTGCAATAGTTTTACCTTTTGTATCATTTCTCCTCAGTTAATCTGGTACTTGTCACCCTGATAAAGTCATGATAAACTGTTGGCACCTACATTCACAAAACCATTCAGGCCCTGCATATAAAAAGAACCACTCCCAATGCAAACCTGAATATCCTTAAAACTAAAGAACTAAACTATAACTGAAGTCAAGCACTGTAGCAGGAAGTTTAAAGTTTCAGTTCCTCATGTGGTTAAAATGAAACAGTGTTGACATAGTTACATATCTGCGTGTGGAACAATAAAAAGAAAGTACATCGTTTATCAAACAGTTAACATTCTGAGAACATAAACACTTTTTTTAAGAGCTTTTGATCCTGTTGGCTATTTGAAATGGCAGGTATTGTATAAGTTTTGTGTTTATATTACACAAAGAGGAACAGACATGAAAAAGGGAATTAAGCTGGTGTTATATATCTGAATTCTTTAATAAAACATATTTGTGTTAAAAAAATTAGACAAATTATGTAATAATTGCATACGTTTACAGGTCTCCCACCAAAGAAATACCACATCATGCACCCTTGAAATGTTATTACAATTTGACCATTGGTCACACTATGATTTTTAAACTGCTGAGATATTTTAGAAGGAGCTGAGTAAGAAGGGACCAATTCTGGATAGAAAGAAAGAGTTTAAATTCTTGAGTACTTTGCTAATATAAGGAAGGACTTATGAGCAGCAGGAATTTAATGTTTTCTGATTTACACAGCCGTTCTGTGTGTTATTTATTTTCAACAGTGACAAACTGATTTTTCTTTACCTTTAAGAAGCAGAGGAGTTCTAGCTCAGATTGCAGACACATTGCTAGCAAGACATCAGTTGGATTTCGCCCATGTCAACCAATATGAGATGGACACAGCTGGTGTACTTTATCAGGGGTACTTCATCGTTTTCAATAAACCTACCTTAGTTTAAAATGTTTAGAATGTTTATATTAAGTTTAAAACATTTAAGGTATGTTATTTCAAACTTTTACCTGCATTCATTATTGTAATGATGTATAATTATTACTTTCTGATAGACATCACTAGTCCTTATAGTATTTAATGAAAAATGTATACTTACTGTCAGATGCAACTGACAGTTTTATGTTAACAATTTTTGAAAATACTTGCAAATACTTCACTGTATGATACTGTTACGGTTCACAATTTGGGAAATAGGTGGCTGTCTCAGGGAACAATTCTGTCCAGCAATGTTTCTCCTTTTTGTTAATAACAGAATGTGTAATCAAACAAATTGCATCTAAAACAATTCTGAAACAGCATTGATATCCACTATAGTTCAAAATCACAATCTGTTTGAAAATGTGTAATTAAGTTTTGTCTGTCAACATCAGAAGTCTAAACAGCCCTAGAGCATTGTTTGTGCAGACATGGTATAGATGTGGCTGGAGTCCAAGAATCACACCCAAAGGCAACGGATGTCCCCGGTATATAATACGGCTGAAAATTTGACACTTAGGCAAACATTTAATTTCATAGATATGTGGTGTGTCATATATGTATATATATATATATATATATATATATTTCATAGATATATATATTGACCAGAGCTTATACCTTCTCTTCTACACATCAGACACACTTTAGAATAGATTAGGTCACTGCGTGAGGCTTGACCCTATGGGCAACTTTAATGCCCACTTTGCCACAGTGAGAAAAGGCTTGCCCCAGATGCTGTGAAACACAAAGGACAATAAACAAACCCACTTCCGCTCTGCCATACCTCTGCCAAATGGACTCCACCATTCGTGGAAGGAGCCTCCATTCCATGAGTCTCAGCCCCTTCCTTAACAGAATATCTGCTCCCAGATTAGTATGCCCTGGGATATACATTGCTCTAACAGAGAGCAGTCTGGTCTCTGCCCAAAGAAAGAAGCCTGAACAGGGGCTGCAAATGCAGCCCTCCCTGGTAATTTATGTACGAGACCACTGTGGTATTGTCTGTACACACTAGGTCATGTTGGCTCTTTAGGTGTGGGAGGAAGTGCTTCAGAGCCAGAAACATTGCCCTTATTTCCAGACTGTTTATGTACCATGAGAGATAAGGGCCTTCTCACTGACCACAGACTGGACGGCCATGGAAAACCACACCCCCAGCCCATGAGGGAAGCATCTGTCGTAAGAATCCTGTACTGGGTATCCATGCTCTTAGAGTGGGACCCAAGGTGAGAAACTGGGGTCTGAGCCACATAGAAACAGTATGAAGCCCTCATAACCCCTTACCACCCTTACCACCCAACGCGTATTTCTTTAGCCAGAAATGAAACAACCTCATGTGCAGAAAAAATAAATAGTATCACATTGGTGAATCACATTGGAAGCCACTGCTGCCATGAATCCTATGCACGCAGGAGACCGTTGTGCCCACATTGTAGTGGATTCCCAGATTACCCCTAGAACAGTAGTTTCCTGGACTGGTGAAAGCATACTCTTCTTGTGGTTGAGTATCAGCCCTAAGCACCTCATATGAGCTAACACAATGTCTTGATGCCATGTAGCTAACTCTTGGGAGGTGGCCGTGACTAGAGAGGGCTGCATCCACGCACTCTGTGAAGGTGCGAGACGATAGGGCTAGGCTGAAAGGAAACACTCAATACCGATAAGCTTCACCTCCAAAAACATACCTGAGAAACATCCTATGTTCTGGCAAAATCTCAATGTAAACATATGTATCCTTCAGATCTATCATGACAAACCAGTCTTTGTGCTGAATTTGACATACAATCTGTTTGAGCGTCAACGTCTTGAACCTGTATCTCCGTAGAGACCGATTCCAGTGCTGCAAATCCAGAATTGAGAACTATAAAATGTCAGCTGTACCAGGCCAACACTAAATGCTCCTCTCTTACTGCTACAATCTGCAAAATGCCTTTGAAATGAGGAGGACAGGGGGCAAACTGAATTCTGTACCCTCTCTATACTGTACTTAACAGCCACAGGCACAAACTGGACAGAAGTATTTATGCTACCAGAAAGTCAGGGAGAGGTACCATCCTGTCTATCTGCCCAGTCTCCTTAAGCAGCAAACTGGCAAGAGAAATCTGGTCGGATGAACTGCCAGGTGCTTCCACCCCCAAAACACCTAGGGATGTGGAGACGCACTAGCTTGACCTGCTTCGACATATGCCTTGCACACCAGATTACATGTAACTTTATATGTCTTAGAGGGCAAGGCAGGTTTCCTTGTACTGGTTCTCTGTTGGATGATAAAAAGCCTCGGTTACATATGTAACCCTCGTTCCCTGAAGGAGGGAACAGAGACATTACGTCAATGAACTGACGTATGGGGTCTCGCTTGAAAGCCCTATCAAAAAAGTAGAAAAAAATGTGCCAATGAGCATTGGGCAAAGAAGTTGCGAGCCATTTTAGTCAGCCACGTTCGACGTTACGTCAACGAACTGACATATGGGGTGCCTGTGGAAAATGCAGCAAGCCGACCCACGTTACGGGCTAGGAATTCAAGTAAGGGAATTCTCTGTAATTCCCTTACTTAAGCTAGGAATTCACCGTAACCTACCCAGCACTCCGCGCAGGCAAACCGTTGCAGCTCAGCCGGGTGCAGAGCCTGGATGCTGATGGTCCTGTCCCCCACAGGAGAGGGCACCTCAGTGCACTGGTCTTCTTCCTCTATTGGTTTAGCCACGAGAAACACTGGGGATAATGCCTGTTCCAGGGAAAGGGTGCTGCGGTGACCACACCCGGCTAAAAGGAGGTAACGTGTGGAGATGACTGACAAGACGGTACTACCTATGGGAAATGCCTCTTCTGGGACGGCTCACCGTCCACAGAGACTGGCAACAGTACAACACCAAGGAAAGACACAGGTTCACCGATAGGGAAGCCGTATCATGGAGAATACACATGGGATTAGCCAGGGGGAATCACTACACATTGGGCACCTAGCCTAACACAAGGGCTGACTGTGACATACACACAAGTACTGGGCCTAGCGGGAAGCTCCTCTGCCGAGCCTGCCCACCAACGGGTGCTGGAGGAATCACAGCGTATGGTTCACCAGTGGGAAACCGCTACAAAGGAGTATGAACGCTTATTTCCCCCTATCCCAGGGGGGAGGCAATGCAAGCGAAACACAGAGCACATCCTCCCGCCCACTACCTAGTAGGTCACAACACACTGGAGGATATGGGCTGCACCCTGAAATTGTTAAACCTTGCAAATGTGTTAGGTGTCATCCAGCCCACAGCTCTGCAAATGTCTGCTAGGGATGCCATGTGAACACCCAGGAGATGGCAACATTCCTAGACATGTGAGCCTTCATGTCAAAGGGGCACAGCGCCTTGGAAGTACACCAAGTGATACGCCAGCTGTGTGCCAACGGATCCGTCCCAGTGGGGGCCTCAGACAGTGAATAGAACAGCGGGAAGTGGGAGGACTCGTGGGAGGCAAACAGGTCCACCTGCGCTTCCCCGAATCGACTCCAGATCAGCTGGACCACCTGTGGATGGAATCTCCACTCTCCTGGGCTTGACAGCTGACGCAAGACCCGAGTCGCTGGCAGGTGAGTTAAGACATGCGACATGAGCATAGACCACCTTGGCGGTTGATGTACAGTACCTTGCAAAAGTATTCATACCCCTTGAACTTTTCCACATTTTGTCACAATTACAACCAGAAACCTAAATGTTTTTTTTTTTTGAGATTTTATATAGTAGACCAACACAAAATAGCGCACAATTGTGAAGTGTAACAAAAATTATACATGGTTTTCAAAATTTAAGCAAATAAAAATCTGAAAAGTGTGCCGTGCATTTGCTTTCAAGCTCCCCTGCGTCAATACTTTGTAGAGCCACCTTTTGCTGCAATTACTGCAGCAAGTCTTTTGGGGTATGTCTCTACCAGCTTTGCACATCTAGAGACTGAAATTTTTGCCCAAAATTGGATGGGGAGCGCCTGTGATTGGCAATTTTCCAAGTCTTGCCACAGATGCTCAATGGGATTTAGGTCGTTTTTGGCTTGGCAGCATGCTGCCATAGGCTTACAGGCTTGGACGGGAGACATGGGCGACTCCTCCATGTGGCAGCACTTTGCAGGCACTGGGGCACCACAATCGCACACTCCACCGGAGGGATCTCCACATATCCCTCATATCCCCCATCAAGGGTAGTGAGAGTGGAGGGGAGTTCTAAGCTCCTCATGCATGGTTATAAAGGCACCGGGGTGGGATGGGGGTTCCTATGCGGCCCCAAGAACCAATCCTCCAGCCGCGAGCACTCTGAACTGGGTGGAGGGCTTCACTCCAGTCCAGTGGCCGCAGCTGTGATGCAGTGATCATGTTACATTACATTTAGGCATTTGGCCGACACATTTATCCAAAGCGACTTAGATTGCATTATACTACACATTGATCACTATACATTGAGTATGTGCAATCCCTGGGATCGAACCCATGACCTTGGCGTTGTTAACGCCATGCTCTAACCACTGAGCTACAGGAAAGCCTGTAGACAGACATGTTCAACAGGAAGTCAGGAAGTGAGCACATCCAAGAACATACGGACGGAAAGACATCTTTAAAAAGACGCATGTCGTCCATAAGAGCTTATTAGAATGGAAATTTGCTCTTTATAGAAAATATACTCTTTTAGAACCAGGTCCGCCGGAGCGCTGAGGGGAACCGCCACCAGAAGCGAGCGAGAACTGCTGATTGCACCATTGCCCAACAGAGAACGCTGGAGAACTCCAAAGGCAATTGTCGGATGAACGCATGTAGCGCACATTCGGCTCTGAAGCAAAAATCTGAATGAAAGCGAGCTGCAGCCGACTTTATATACCTGCTTCCAGGTAGGCGTGAGTCAGTCCACAGCTCCTTTGCCCAATGCTCATTGGCTCTTTCCTCTAGGGCCAATGTTCATTGGCGCATTTTCATTTTCTACTCAAAGGTGATAGGGCTCTCAAGCGAGACCCCATACATCAGTTCATTGATGTAACGCTGAACATGACTGGACTGAAAGTGAACCTATCATAAGATTCGGCAGAGCCTGTCTCTCGCTGCTCATCCACTAAATTGAGTTGAAAAAGTGACTAAGAATGAAGAAACCAAAAAGTGACTAAGAATGAAAAAAGTTTTAAAAGTTTACTGAATAACAGTTGTTTTACAATGCATGTCTTTCTTTAATCTGCAATAACATACATTTTAAAAAGAAGAATGATCAAAACGTTTAGTACAACATACAAGAGTTTTACAGCTGGTGTTCTCTAGATGATGCAGGATAAATCCTGGGCCCTTTTGTGCATCATTAAGACAAACATAGCTCACAACAAACTGTCACGCAGTAAAAGTTGCAAACCCTATTAAAGATAATTGCGACTAATGACAACTGTGCTAAAATTCTTCTCTCTAAATCCTGTCAGATCTGCTCACCTTAAACATGAGTCGAATGTGTTGGTGGTGGGACATAAATACAATACACTGCATGGTAGAAAACGGCTGCATTATTTTACTAAATGATTAAAAATAATACACAGAAAAAAACAAGTCGGCTACTTACATGTCATATCTCTGTAGTCCTCTGCAGCTCACCATTGCACTTTTCTGGGGCATACTGTCCCTGTCATTGGAATTGAGGGAAAAAGTGGAACAATACCGTGTCAGTCTTGTTACTTACTAAATGGTAAAGCATGTCACAATTTTTTGTCTTTGTTTACCTGTTAAATGGTATATGCCACAGGATTAAACAACAGTTTAAAAGATGACAACAATTAATGACAACCAAATGTTAAAACAGAAATAATCTTACAGTATTATATAACATATATATACAATTTGTTATAATGATAAAATAAAATTAATACTATACCTTGGAATGTATTGCATTGCATGAAGACAAATCCAGTCAAGAAAGACAATGGAGATGTTAGAACAGGTGGGAGAACTGAAAATGCTCTGTGCATGTGCAGATGTTAATTTAAAGTCAACGCCCCAAACGATCACTGTACAGTAACACTAAACAAGTGACTCCGTAATCCGACCTGTTATATTAAAAGTAGCTTAACAATTATTAACAAAATATGTCTATAATAGTATAATTACTATAGTATAATTTTATAGCGCATCCATAATGTTTAAAATATTAACCAAGTTGCAACATCATTAACTAAGGTGTCAATAAGGTCCATCTTATGTTGTTTACTGTGGCAATTGTAGGTGTTGTGTCCTTGGTTGGTTTGGCGATGGTTGCTGCAGTTGGGGTATAGCCATTAATGTAGCAGATTCACTACTTGTTTTTTTCTGGCTGTGCTTAGTATGTTTAGTTAAATATGGAGTGGATCATTTTCTTTACACACACACACTGTCAAAAATGTATTGCAAATGAATCATTATTAATAGCAGTACTGGTTTCAAGGCAGTAGGTAAACCTAACCAGAAGTTCAGATCAATAAAGAGTGATGTATACCAACATGTGCCCTGCAATCTAGATAAACCGCTGGAGCTAATATGCTGCTTCAAGTCTGCTGAAAAAGCCACACATGGGTTAAAACTTTTTTGTTGTGGACCAAAATAATAAACTGGAACCTATATCTTTATACATTTGAGAATTACTTTGCACTGAATTCTGTAGTGTTATTCTGAAAAAGAATAAAGGCAAGCAAAAAAATAATAATAATAATAAAACCAAAAAGCAAAACCAAAGAATACCACTGTGTTCTTAACATCAGCATTCCACAGCCTAATAAATGTGACAAACTACATGGCAAGATTGTGCAGTTGAACAACAAAGGGTAAAACTGCATGGCTTTCAATTGCAGCACTTAATCCTGTGCAATTTATAGATAATAGATAATGTAGATAGTATGGATAGTAGATAGATTTATAAATAATATGGCTATATTATCTATAAATTGCACATGATTAAGTTCATATTTACACATGAAGAAATTACTGCTCTTTCTATTCTTTTATCTAACAATTTTACTCCCTCCTTTCACATCCATTATTACTGTATCCAAGGAATAACATGTCCCCCATCTAACCAAAATAATAGATCACAAAACTATCATCCAAACAGCAGCCAACAGAAGGGACTTTAATTTTGTTATTGTCTCTGCAACTGTCCCAGTCTTCCTTTAAATAATCTAAATGAATTCCTCCATCTCTCCACTTAAACATAGCTGCTAACACAATAACATGGGGACAAATCCTTACCATTTTGTATCGGATTCTTATTTTTCATTCTCTTTTATTCTGTATCTCCATGTCTATGAAATACTGCACATGCTGTAATCCTGAAGCTCAGCAAAGATCTGCATTGGCTCCGTGTTTATGTCAGAACAACACTGTATGATTAAGAGAGAGAGAGGGAGAGTGTGTCTGCATGTGTGTGAGTGCAAGCCAGCGATGAGCCAACCAGTGCATGCAGAAGTGTGAAGCTACTAAAGCAGAGGTTTAGCCTCAGACCTCACTTCCTCTGTCTCACAAAATGTTTCCCTTTTTTTGCTGACACATCCTTTTCTCTGCCTTTATGCAACATTCCCAACTGTAACATCCTCCATCCAAGTCACAAACATAGCAGGGAGGTAAGTGGATGTGGACAGCAAAATAGTGTCAGTGTGTGTGTGTGTCAGAATGTTTATGTAAACAAACATACAAAAATAAACATTGGTCTTACCTCAAGGTTTTATGTAACTTGTAAATTTTGTTTCTCCTCTATGCTGCCATGCATGACAGCTTTTGTGTAGCATATCACCCTGCTTTTGTTTACCTTTCAGTCATGTGTCAATGTAGAAATACAAAATTGTGAAAAATTGTGGGAAGTGGGGTGTAACCAGCGTGCATAACCCTAAACGGTGAAGCAGTGTTGTGTTATGTTGAAGCAGTGGCTGTCTCCCTCTAGTGGCATAATTAATATTACATAAGACAAAACACATCTCTTAATGCTTCAATAAACATGGCCTTTTGGTGTTGCCAAACGTGCATTGACACGTCAATGCTTTCTCCAGCATATTTAGTATCCTATCCATTGCGTTACTTTCATATGTTACATGATCAGACTCAACTGCACTCCCTGGAGTCCTAACAGCTTGAGTTTTGTGGTGTACCACACACATCAATGCTGAAAGCACTAGCTGTTTGTTGTGAGAACTACTTGTTGTGAGAACCACTTTGCAGTACAAGATTAATCTTTAAAGCATCAGTGATGGTGGGGCCACACTGATTCATATGTGAGCACCTCTGACAGTCATAACACAAGTTGGGGGTAGGTAGCTGAGTGTTAGTAAACAAGCTGGCATTAATCGACTTACAGAACAACAGCTCAGTTGTTTTACCTGTTCATTTGATAGCGTTACAGGAGATTCTGATAAACTCATTTCAAGACATGGTATATCATGACAATGGAGTACTCTATTAGCATCAGAATCAATGTCATTCATCTTCCCAGGAGTACATGAACTACTAAATGGCAAAACCCCTCTGCCTCTCCCCAAATGATAGCCACCAAAATTACTGATATTGTTGTTAGAGTGCATCATTAATTACCATACCACAGGGGGAAAAAATGCATCCACAACTGAATAAATGATTTAGCACTTTGATTTTACAGCTCTAACAAATTGATCAATTACTGAAAACATTTGAAGCACTATCAACTTAAATCAATGTTCGCTTAGTACCTAATCTTCCTGGTATAAAAATACCGTAACCATGCGTCCCTTCGGTGAAGCGGTCCCACGTCTCCTAATCTGTGCACCAGCGGCACCAGTGTAACTGTATGCTTCTATGGTCTGCGTTGTGTAGAAAATCAGTGAAGAACGACAGGAGAGCGCCGGATTGGGTCTGCATAGAGAATGTATTTTTATATAGACAGATTATCACAATTGCTTCAGCTCACATCAGTAACACTGTCGACAAAAATAGCATTCCACAGTATACCAATCCACATTAATGAAACATGTATGTTAAGTATATGTGTATGAACTGTTTTCCACCAATGATATCTATTAATCTGTAGCATGGAACACAGCATATCCCCTCTGTTCGGGAGAGGAAGAAAAGACGCTAAAAACACAATACCGCAGGGTTGGCTACCTGGACTGAACCACTTTGTTGTTAGAGGAGGGGGTGAAACCATCACCTCCTTACAGACCATTTTTAAATTTTATTTTTATAAACACTGGTTTAAACAATTATAGAACAGCATTGACTGCAGATAGACAGAAAAATCTAGTGAAATAAAACAATTTTCAACCTTGTTACACAAAGAAGTCTTCCTTCCTGCACCAAAGCCAGGATTGTGAGTACAGTGTTTGTGGCCAGTAAATTATCTGATTTGGTCCTGTTTTACATAGTAAGGACATATTTTTATTGAAGTCACAAAAAACCCATCACAAATGTGTATTTCTGTGTTGTATGTTATCCTTTATGTAATCTTATTTTGGTTATGTCTCTCTTGGTTTAACTGTTTTTATTTATGCTGATACTTGATGAGAACTTCTTAATGCATTTCATGTATTCCTATCATGTCTTCTACCAAAATTCCCCCCTTCTGATTTCCAGAATGATGATGTATAGTATGTAAGCACAACTTGCATCATATTCATTTTACAATAATTTGAGTTTGTTATGCATGAGTCTGCAAGTTCACTACACATACTTATGCAAATAAGGTGTTGAGTGAGACAAAGGCCAGCCCTCAGGTATCGTCTTCTTTGCTAAACTCAGGTATCATCTCTTTTTGCTAAACAGTTAAACCAAGAGAGCTTTCCTGTAGCTCAGTGGTTAGAGCATGGCGTTAACAACGCCAAGGTCATGGGTTCGACCCCAGGGATTGCACATACTCAATGTATAGTGATCAATGTGTAGTATAATGCAATGTAAGTCGCTTTGGATAAAAGCGTCTGCCAAATACCTAAATGTAAATGTAAACTCGTCATGTCGTTGACCCTCTCCACCCATAGCATTTGACAGATTTACCACCTCACTCCAGATGGAACCATACTGAATGCACCAAGAATTCTTCTTCATCGGCTAAGCCAATGCAAGTATACGATCTATCCACATAGAATAGATGCATAACTTAAGCTCCGAATCCCTTTTAAATAAGGTGTTTTGAGAAATGGATGGTTTATTCAGGTTGTTATCATAACTTATCTTTACCACTGTCACTCTTTACCACTGTCACTTCTATTTCTTTCTTGCTTAAATTGTTTAATGTATTTATTTGTTTAGTGTTTGCTTGTTTAGTTAGTTATTGTATGTTGCTCCTAGTTTAGTTAATAAACCTTTATTTGCATTCAATCATGATTGCTTCTGTGGTAATTCATGCTCTTTATGAATTGCAGCAAGATTTCTCCAAATCATTTACTTGATCCAAATATTTAGAATTTATCCTAATCAACTGTTAACATTTCTTTTTTGGGATAATATTTGTTTCTCTTGAATAGAGAATGGTGGAGAATGAAATGTTTTAACATTAATTGTGACTAAGCTCCTTTTGCTTATTCTTTTAAAGAGGTCAAATGGAAACACAACCATAGCAGCATGGCTGAGAACAGCCCTTGTGTGACAGCTGTGCTCTAGTGTTCAAAGAATGCAAAAGTGCTGGGTCTGTAACAACTGATTTATCACTGGACAGGCAGGCAATGCATGCAAAAGTACTTGTTGTACTTTGGAGTACAACTGCTATTTTGTGCAAACCATTCCTTGTTGAGACTCATGTAACAGAGAAATCAAAGTGTAGATTAGATTAGATTAGATTAGATTAGATTAGATTCAACTTTATTGTCACTGCACATGTGGGTACAAGGCAACGAAATACAGTTAGCATCTAACCAGAAGTGCATTTTTACAGTGCAAATAATAGGTCTTGTCACGGGTGAAGAATCACACGACAGGGTAGGCGGTGTGAAAATACCCCGGAGGGTGGATTTATTGTGACAAAAGAGAGTGTAGGTGGGTGAGAGGTGCGTGGGGGAAGCAGCCGGGCTGGCTGCTGGTGCAGGTGCTGGTGCGGCTCGTGCTCGGGGTTGCGTCCCTCCTGGCGAC
>JAZGTI010006985.1:0-22426 GCA_036877585.1 Botia kubotai | reverse complement strand
TCTCGAGGAAGAGTTATGAGTATTGGGAATATTTCACAGCTGTGATGATCTCGCTCGGCGTCAGCATGTTTCTTCTGTCCAGCTCCACCAGCAAACACCCGTCCACCGTCACCACCTTCTCTGGCATCATCATCCTGGCGGGATACATCGTGTTTGACAGCTTCACCTCCAACTGGCAGGACAACCTCTTCAAACACAAGATGTCCTCCGTGCAGATGATGTTTGGAGTGAATCTCTTCTCCTGTCTCTTCACGGTGGGCTCTCTGCTGGAGCAGGGCGCCTTCTTCGACTCGCTGGCGTTCATGACGCGTCACTCAGAGTTTGCCCTGCATGCCGTGCTGCTCTCCATCTGCTCGGCGTGTGGACAGCTCTTCATCTTCTACACCATCGCTCAGTTCGGTGCTGCCGTCTTCACCATCATCATGACGCTGCGTCAGGCCATCGCTATTCTTCTGTCCTGTTTTTTGTATGGTCACACTGTCACACTGGTGGGCGCCTTCGGCGTGGCCGTGGTCTTCCTCGCACTCTTCCTCCGTGTCTACGCTCGCAGTCGTATGAAGAAGTCCAGCAAGCGACCGCAGCAAACGCCGGTGCAGAAAGTTTAGCTGAACTCACAACATTTGGACGGGCCACATTTTCGTGGTTTGTCTTTTGTTTGCTCCAGAACTTTGTGTGTTTGTATTTTGTAAGTTCAAATGGTACAGAAAGGGATTGCTGTTTATTTGAAAGGGATGAGGACATGACATGCCTGTACTGTGTGTGTCTGTCTGTCTGTACTGTGTGCGTGTCTGTACTGTGTGCGTGTGTGCGCGTGTGTGCGCGCACGTCTGTGTGCGTGTCTGAATCTGTATGTTTCTATGGCAATGACTCGGGCATGTACATGGAGAGTTTCATGAATTCTAAGTCTTTACTATAGTTGTAATTTGGTACTGAAATATTCTAAAGCTCTTGCGTTGAGTTTTTCGTTTGACATCAGCATTCATTAGTGAATCTCACATTTCACTCGAAATTCAACAAACCTTTTTTAATTTTATGCATTACAGTAAGTGTAATTATAGCAGTGTGTCTTTCCTTTATTAGGTTTTGGAAAACATTTATTAATCTTCTGTAACACAAACATGATGTGACCGATGGACTCTGTCTGTCTCTTATGGAGTTTGAGGATTGTGTGTATCAGGTGAAGTTCCACACACAGGTCTGATGATGTCATCCATCAGGGGTTTAACATACACATGGAGAAAAGCAGCAGTCTTTGACATGTTTATTTATAGGGTTTGGTAGAAGAAGAGCATTGTACAGACTGTAGTGTACTGATATGAATTCACCAGCAGTATGTTTCATTATATCGTTGTAGCAGATAGAGCAAATGTTTTGTAGTCGGTTTTATTGATTTCTGTACTTTCCTCACCAGATAGCAAAATACATTCAAATCACACGTGTCATCGTTTCTGTGCTGTAATGTCATGATTATGCCGGTTGACAGAGAAATCAATTTTTGCAGGTTTCTTTTGAATTGTCTGATGTTTTTATTGTTTTGATCATGGATGTGTTTTCTTCATTTGCTTTTATGTGTTCGATCACAGAAGAGTTTGATGGATTTTGAGGGCTTACAGTGATCACTCATACTGCAGTAATAACCCAGAGACATTGGAACACAGCCCAGCATGAGACAACACTAATGATACAGGACGATGAGTTGAGTGGACGTCTCTGAAGTTCAGTTCTTTAACTTACTGTTGTCCTGAATCAACACAGCATGTTAGAGAATTAGATTAGCACTAACCAGGACTGACCGGTACACAAGAGACTGCAGAAGACTGATGTCAACACACAGATGTAAAATATGACATTAAGCATAAAGAATATGAAGTGAGTATAAATTACCTTTATAATTGATGCCTCTGAGACATTATTTTCATGATAATCACATTTACCTCCTAATTTCTCATTACTGTGTCCAGATTCATTTCATTTTTGGTCTTAGTTTTACTGTTCTGTTTAAATTGCAGTGATTGTTTATGCTCTGTTGTCATAATATTGACATGAGATAATATTACTCATAAATTCTCAATCAGAAGACAGAAATATGACATGTTCAGGACAGATTTCACCTGATAAATGATAAACTGTTATTCATTCTCACTCACTGTCTGATTTAAATATGAACAAGAATATTGACTTTCTTTTGTTTTATTGTACTTTTATAACATTTTCTCAGATGATGATTTTGGTTGATGATCTGTCCGTTAATGTTATGTAATGTGTTTTTTCCTGTAATGAAGAATCTTCAGTTTGTTTGTTGTGTTTATAAAGTCTTTAATAATGTATCGGGTCACATGCCAAACATCTGTAGAAATATGATCTATAAATATGGTTTGATCTGTAATAGACTAAAGACCACTTGTGTTGCAGTGATTTCACTGCAGCTTCTCAAAAATTAACATTTACAAACTAAAACCCGATACAAACAACATTTCAATGTCCTACAGCTGACTTTCTTACATAACGAATGTGTCATTCATGGTCACTTGTTGATTTATTTGGTTATCTCAGAATAAATTGCTCTGTATATTATCTCTTACAGGGTAAAGCTGTATCAGATGAATATATCAGATACTTTACAGCACCAGGACTGCTGCCCATCTGATCACAGATCTGAGAATTCTCTCTCTCTGCAAGATAGTGCAGTTATGATTTAAAGTGATGATTGTGTTTTGACAGGATTGATAAAGCAGTGGATCATCTACAGGTTTCTCAGGAAAATCAGTTTGTCAGACTAAACATTTGTTGTCATGTATGAATTTGTTCATTCTTATGCTTTCTGTGGCTCAGTGGTTAGAGCATGGCATTAACAACGCCAAGGTCATGGGTTCAATCCCAGGAATTGCACATACTCGGAAACAATGCATAGTATAATGCAATGTAAGTCGCTTTTATTCAAAGTAAATTTCATTCAAAACCACCAAAAGTATGTTCTGATGTGTATACACAGATAGTCCAGGAGAATTTAATCATATCTGAATAACATATAAGTAATGTTGTATAAGTAAAGTAATGGCTTATTCGTTTTAGAATGTGTTTTATTGCCATTTGTTAAAATCATTGACAGAAGGTTTGTGTGTTGATGGTAACTGACGGAGTGGAGAAGCTGGTTTTTAGTAGGTTTCTAATGTGGCTGCCAGATGATAAGTCAAAAGTTATTCCTTCATTGTAAATCAGATTTTTTTTTCACACTAAACAGAAGAGCAGCAGTTCTGTTCTGGTGGGAATGGGACAGCAGACGCGTCACCACACACATCTTCTGTTCAGACCTCCAGCAGTAACGATGTACCCACAGGATCTGTCAGGTGCTGGAAATAGCAGCCACATGACCTTCATGCCAACACAAATGACACTCACCACACACAACCTGACCTCAGTTTTACACACGTCATGGAAAACAAATTCAATCTTGCTAGCTAGACAGGAAACTGTGTCACATCAGTTTGATCACTTGTGGTCCTACAGTGATTTTAAAGACGTGGGCGACACTTCCATAACTGAGAAAATGGAGTCAGAATGTCACACATACACGCAAGAATGTTTCCTGTCTTGTGTCATCTGTTAATTTCCTCCATTCCTCATCCAGAAGATTCATCACTCTCATAAAGATCAAACTTGTGAGGTCCTGCATTGATATGAGCATCAAGCCGAGAGAAGTGTGTAGCGCAGGACAAACGCCACCTCTACAGAGATTACTTCCTGTTTTACTCTGACTGACAGAAATGAGACGTTTGACACACTTAAACAACAAACACGAGTTTCCACAGGATGTGAAATGTTGAAATTCGAACTGCGCCTCTTTGATTTTGAGGCAATACACAAACAAACATGTCTGTCTGTCTTACTGCTGTCTGCCATCAGTCTGTCTGCCGGTTTGTCTGTCTACAGAAAAATGCCTGAAACACTGTTAGAACTGTGCAGTTTGAAGAATTTATACAGGTTCTACCTTTGATTTTGGACTAAAACAGGCTAACGGGTTTCATGAGTGTGGTTATTATTCAGTATTATGGTAATACCATTAAACTCTGACTGAGGTGCTGCAGAATATTGATCTGATCAAATGTAATCTAATTCAGTCTGCAGGTTCTGTCATATTCCAAAGCCATGAGTTGTGCTTTGCAGCAGCCGCATGCTTGCGTGCTAGTTTAAAGAGCAGCAAGCACTCTCGGCTCAGTTCCCAGGTCAGTTAGCATCTCTGTGGTCTCACCCCACACTCAGCTCTCTCAATGACTGTATGATCATCCACAGAGCTGCTGCTCGTCGTAGTAAAGACGCCTACACGGACAGCAGTTCATCAGATGTGCTGAAATGAATGTACACAATCTCGTTTTACTGAAACACATGTGACTTACAAGAAATCGAAATTCAGTGACTGAGTGTTTTGGATCATTCAGAATAAGATCTGGAAAGGTTTAACATTTCTCAGAGTAGTTCAAATTATACATGTTTTCAAAGCCCAGAGTTCCCTCTGCTGCCTGAAATTCATGGAAGCAGGAGACAAACAGTCCATCACACTGGCTTTCAGGTTAAGAGTCTATCTTGTCTGTGGCATCACATTTTAATCCAAAATCAGAGAAGAAAAAAATGTTTTGTGAATAATTGATACATTAAAATACAGCATGATTTGACTGTATTAGTCAGGAGTGTGAAGGAGATGCATGTGTAACTGTGTGGAAATGAAACAAGCTAAACAGAGACTCCTCGTGCTTAACCATTTCTTACAGAACAATTAACTCACCCAAAAACTCTATCGTTTATTTACCCTAGTGGGCTTCACAGTTTGTTTTCTTCAGTTGAATGAAAAGTGGCTTTCTAACCCTGAATATCTGAGCTGGTGATTTACACTAATCCTGTTCAACAGCATATCTGTGGCGTTTGAAGAATCGTGTTTCTCCAAAGAACTGACATCACATGAAACATGAAGTTGAGTAGATGACAACTTGAAGTGAATCTCTGAAGTCTGTTCAGAATCATTTATATTTTACTTCTAAAGGGAATTAAAAACGCTTCTCTCCACAGATCCTCCATAATTAACACTGTACATTATGCCAATTTCCTCAGCACAGCCAATTGTCTTGTTAAACTTCTCAAATTTACTTTAAGGACTTGCTTTTACTTTGGGTGACAAAAACATGACAAGACAGAAGATTCAGACATCAGTTTCACCAGGTGTTTATTTCTGGAAAACAAAACCAGATGCCCGGACTCAGGCAGAAGTTTTTCCTGTCCATGCAGAAAGAACGAATGCTGGATCTAATCCTGCATAGACCGCAGCCTCAGTGTCTGTGAAACCCATCACTGTTAACATTATACATACAGAAATTAACATTACAGCTCAAAACAGAGCAAGTCACCAGTACAATTACAATCTGATTCTTTTAGGAATCACAGAGCAGGAGAACCCTCTACAGGTCAGAAAAAATGAGGGATGTTGTGGAATGATGAAGGAATCTGAAGCAGTAGCGTTTAATCAACTTCCTCCATGCGAGAGGTGTCGTCATCTCCTTCCAGAGGAGGGATGTCTTCAGCAGTAGGGGCGGAGCTTGACTCCTCAACAGACACATCTTCATCTTCATCAATACCTGAACAGAACAAATTGATGAGTATCAGGAAGCCTCTGGAAGTTCTCTACTCTCGCTGCATTTTTATTTAAAAACCAAACTAAATCTTTAAAAATATTTAACACTGCTCCACCTAATGGCAATTACAGCACATTGCTTTTGATTGATTGGTTTGTAAAATTTTAAAGCATCTGATTGGTCAGTCTTACCCAATCCCAGTTTGATCATCCTGTAGATGCGGTTGGAGTGCGTCTGGGGATCATCCAATGAGAAGCCAGAGGAGAGCAGCGCGGTTTCAAACAGCAGGATGACAAGGTCCTTCACAGCCTTGTCGTTCTTGTCTGCATCAGCCTTCTGCCTCAGGGTCTCCATGATGGGATGATCAGGGTTAATCTCCAGGTGTTTCTTGGCCATCATGTAGCCCATGGTGGAGTTGTCTCTCAGAGCCTGGGCCTTCATGATCCTCTCCATGTTAGCCGTCCAGCCGTATGTGCTTGTGACGATACAGCAGGGGGAGGAAACCAGTCGGTTTGAGACCGTGACCTGGAGAGAAACCAGAAGAAATTAGAACGAGAATCAACAAGAGGAGCTAGAGTAGCAGAGCAAGTTCTGGCTGATCTTTCAGGAGGTATCTGCTGCACTTTCATTGTTAGATCATACAGAAAACACTGGTTAGTGTGCAAGCATGCACACACAAATGCATGTTTGGTCAAATAAAGGGAACAAAAGCACAGCTAGCAGACCACAGTAACACACATCAGTCTACAGGCCAAACCTGAGCACACAAAACCTAAACATTACACAAACTCACCATCTGTGGCTTCGATCACAAATCCTGTTTATAACAACATCTGGAGAAATGAATGTCAGATGACTGTTGCGTTGTTGCTCATGCATTCTCAATTATGAAAGTAAGGTTTACAGTTTAAACAATCAAGCTTTTGAATGACAAGTGGATTTTGATCCTTTTAGCTCTGATCTGGTCTGAGTCCACTTTTAGTGTCAAGTGCAGTGTGAGGGCAAAGAGAATGGATGTTTCCATTTAATTCACAATGTGATCCATTTTAAAAAGGAATTCTGGTTTTCTAAAGAGCTTAATTATGAAGATTTACCTTTTCAACTTTCTTGTCCAGAATCTCCTTCATGAGCTTGCAGAGGTTCTCAAACTTGGCCTTGTCTTCCTCCATCTTTTTCTTCTCCTCCTCATCCTCAGGCAGCTCCAGCCCTTCTTTGGTGACAGACACCAGAGTCTTGCCATCAAAGTCTTTCAGCTGCTGTACGCAGTACTCGTCGATGGGCTCGGTCATGTACAGCACCTCAAATCCTCTCTTACACACACGCTCCACGAAAGCTGAGTGAGCCACCTGATCTTTGCTCTCACCTGAGGAGGAAAGACAGATTATCAGCACTTTCTAATTCTCTTTAACGGACTTGATGACTGATGCACATGAGATCTTACCAGTGATGTAGTAGATGGACTTCTGGTTGTCCTTCATGCGGCTGACATACTCTGTGAGGGAGGTCATCTCATCTCCAGACTGGGAGCTTTGGTAACGCAACAGTTCAGACAGCTTCTTGCGGTTCTGGGAATCCTCATGGATGCCAAGCTGGAGTACAAGATAAACACACGTTAACACGTCTTTTAAAATCATATTTTTATGACAGTAACAAGAATAAAGTTGTGAAAGCTCTCAGATTCAATCATAATTACTTTCAGATTCTTGGAGAAAGCATCATAGAACTTCTTGTAGTTCTCCTTGTCTTCTGTCAGCTCAGCGAAGAGTTCCAGGCACTTCTTCACGATGTTCTTGCGGATGACCTTGAGGATCTTGCTCTGTTGTAGCATCTCTCTGGAGATGTTGAGGGGCAGATCTTCAGAGTCCACAACTCCACGGACAAAGTCTGAAGGTCATTAGAAACAATTAATAACCGACTTCAAATAAGGCCTGTGGAAAATATCTTGACTGCATGAGTCACATTTAACACCATTGTTAAAGTAGAAACGATGTATAACATGCTCAAAGAATGATTTGTTTTGTGGTTACCAAGTAACAGGACTATCTCAAATACACAGGTACTTACTGAGGTACTCTGGGATGAGCTCCTCACAGCTGTCCATGATGAAGACGCGTCTGACATACAGTTTGATGTTGTTCTTTTTCTTCTTGTTCTCAAAGAGGTCGAAGGGCGCGCGGCGAGGGATAAAGAGCAAAGCGCGGAACTCCAGCTGACCCTCCACAGAGAAATGCTGCCAGGTGAGACACACAAACATGAACATTACAGCTCAATGAAGACTAAATCTGAACTGAACTTTGTTTTGAGAGCTCATCAGTCAGGCACCTTCACAGCCAGATGATCCTCCCAGTCATTGGTCAGGCTCTTGTAGAACTCCCCATATTCTTCATTGGAGATGTCATCAGGGTTTCTGGTCCAGATGGGTTTGGTCTTGTTCAGCTCCTCCTGGTCTATGTACTTCTCCTTGATCTTCTTTTTCTTCTTGTCCTTATCTTTGGAGTCCTCTTCATCATCCGAGCCGACATCTTCGATCTTGGGCTTGTCTTCTCCTTCCTCTTTCTCCTCTTTCTCCTCCTTCTCAGATTTCTCCTCCTCTGCCTCATCGTCACTGATCTCCTTGTCGCGTTCTTTCTCCACCTGTGCAGAACAAAATCTTCCTATCAGTCTTTGCAATACTCACAAAATTAAATGACCAAACTAGGTAGCTGTAATTGTAATGCTTGACAAACACAAACTAAATTCCACTTACAAACAGAGTGATCGGATATCCGATGAACTGTGAGTGTTTCTTCACCACTTCCTTCACTCTCTTCTCCTCGATGTACTCAGTCTGATCCTCTTTCATGTGAAGAATGACTTTGGTTCCTCGGCCAATGGGTTCACCTGAAGAATCAACAGTCGTATGAACATCAGTGACCATCAACGATGGATCTGTCATTAGACACTAGATGATACACGCAAGAATGTACCATGATCCACTTTAACTGTGAAGGAGCCTCCTGCTGACGACTCCCAGGCGTACTGCTCATCATCGTTGTGTTTGGTGATCACTGTGACCTTCTCAGCCACCAGGTAAGCAGAATAGAAACCCACTCCAAACTGACCAATCATGGAGATATCTGCACCAGCCTGGACAGAAAACAATTCTCTCATCTGTGAGCTACAGAAATAACTCATGTTTGCAAAAAACATAAAACCTTCATTTAGCTGAAAGATAAAGTGAAGTACACTGAGGTAATAATCACCTGCAGAGCCTCCATGAAAGCCTTTGTCCCAGACTTTGCGATGGTACCCAGGTTATTGATCAGATCTGCTTTGGTCATTCCAATACCCGTGTCAATAATGGTTAGAGTGCGTTCATGAACGTTAGGGATGATGTCAATCTTCAAGTCCTTTCCACTGTCCAGCTTGGTGGGGTCAGTCAAACTTTCATACCGGATTTTGTCAAGAGCCTGTTGGAAAGAAAAAAAATATACAGACGTTTATACTAACTTAAACCATTACTGAAACTAACTAGTATTCCAGCACTAGAGGAAACAATTATGGTGCAACATCTCAGGTCTTACATCTGATGAGTTGGAGATCAGCTCTCTGAGGAAGATCTCTTTGTTGGAGTAGAAGGTGTTGATGATCAGAGACATCAGCTGAGCGATCTCAGCCTGGAAGGCGAAGGTCTCCGCCTCCTCCTCTTGGCGCATCTCTTCAGGCATCTTAAGAAACAACAGCTTTGGTTCAATTTACTGAACGTCCCAGTGAAATTACTAAATATATTGAATTGGACAAGTTGTTTCATATTGCCCCAGGTAATGTTACCAGTAATAAAACATTTATTACATACAGTTAGGCAAAATAACATAGTACAGTAAACCGTTATACAAGTTAAACCGGCCCGTCGGCGACCCGGATGCGGAAGAACATGGCGCAGAGGCACAATGAGTTCAACACGTGTTTTACTGCTGCGATCTTAAAAACAGCTTTACAACACGCAGCGTTTTTAAGTAAATAAGCTTTTCATACAATTATAATGATTTAATAAATTTAAATACACAACTTCAATCACGGTCTGGTGATTTCCAAATACATCAACCACTAAATTAGGTCATTCGCGACTACCGGCAGTGTGACTAAACACATTTCATAATACACAGAGAGAAGAAATAGACATAAGAAAACAGTATAAATGTTTCTTATGGTAAAAAACATCTCGTCTTGTCATGAATTACACACAGCGTCATTGCACCTGTTCCGTCAACTCTCCTAATATAATCAATAAATCTAATAATCAATATTTCCTCTACTGAATACAGAACTCATTACAGAAGAGAGAGAGACAGAGAGAGACCGTCTATACCGGCACCCGCATCGTCACATCTAATAGAACACCTAATCTAACAGAGCTGAGAGTTTAATGTTTTAAAGCATAAAGAAGTGTTTTAGGCGGATATTTGTCGTTTACCTTGCTTAGTTTCGTTGATTTTGTAGATTTAATCGCCACAGAAACAGCTGATCTCCCCGACACTGAGACTCAGATAAGGACGCAGAGAAGTGGAAGCAGCGCGCGCGCGACTCTTTTCTTTATACTCCGCCTTTGCCTGTGCGGCTGTATCCCTCCGCGCGGCTCACACTGACACGCGTGAGTCTTTATTGTCACACAAATGCGCGTTCATCAGCCGCAAACGACATAAACGCGCGTTCTGATTCATTTTAAATGACCGTTATCGCTTTGCTATACAATCGTGTCTAATAAAGCGCTTTGTTTGTAAAAACGATATAGTAAGTCCTCCGCGGAGAAAGGTCTCAGAATAGGTCGTTTGGTTATTTAGACAGATTTAATCTCAAACCACATTACTGTCCCTGCACACCAATCACAATAAACACGAGCACCACTGAAGCTATAACAACAGCAGCGGGGAAGATGAACGCAAAATGTTTGCTTACTGATAATTGTTTGCGATTTTCACTTTCTCAAAATAATATCTGTCAGGGAAATGTAAAACAAAAGCAATTCTCGGAGAATGTATTTAAAGAAAAGCACACAACAGAGCTTTATCAATAGTGCTATATTTTTTATCGGAAGAACATCAGTAGTGAAGACTAGCAGTGCTTAGTCTCTTCCAGCACTTTCCATGAAAATTCCGCCTCCGATGACGTCACACGTCAATCAAATGCAGTTTGACGCATTAGAGGTGAGTGAAGCTCACGAAGAAATGTCACATTTTACCCCCAAACACCATAACAACAGTTATTATCATTTAAAAAATACATGAATGAGTAATTTTACATGTATGCATGTGACAGACGCTTCTATGTAAAGTGAAGTACTGTACACTGACAGTGTACAGTTCCGTGGGAGCTGAACGCACGAATGTTAACTTTACAAATGCCGTGCTCTACCACACACAGTCCTGCTTAGTGGAACATCCCAAAATACACGCAAAGAACAACAGTAAGCCCACAGCAATATCAGAAAGAGCTGAACTGCCCTGTGTGCTTGCACGATCAATACTTCCATTACACACATCGATACAATACAAATGACGAACAATGCTAACAGAAAATATGCAAATATGAGAACATGCACATAATAAATAGATAAAATGTAATAGATTAGAATAAAACAATAAAAATACAACACAAGTATACTATATTAGCAACCCTGTTATAAGCAAAACGAATTTCTCTAATAATTATTCACATAATACTGCTCAATACCCTGCAAACAAGGACACTGCTGATTATATTTTACTGAAAGTGTGAAGCAAATAATTATAAAGAACAATACTAAAACATTAAGCTCCGCTAGGGTATGTTTCATGGCCTAGTACTCATAGAGCAGAAGTCGAAGATTTCTTCCACATTATTTTATAGTGTTTGAAGCGCAGGAACGTCACTTTTGTTAATGACTTTTAGACAATCGGAGGTCTTTTATCTTGCGGGTTGTTTTCCCACAATTCCACTTCACCGGAAGCTGCAGACTCGGTTGTTCATTGCTTTAACGACGGGTCCGGGTGAAATTTCCGTGTTTCCGAGAAACCAGTTGCTATAGGTTCGGTTTGCGTAAGTCATGGTTATTAATCCGTTAGTTATGTTTTTGTGTTTATGTTTTCATTCTTTCATACAAGGCTCTAATAAAAGTCGTTTAATCCGACGCGAGAGGTCGAAGCACAGGCGTTTTAATGCGTTAGCTCGCGGCTAGCCTGTGCCCGCTCTGACTCAAATCATTCTGGTGGATATTTGCTGACAAACCGGACAGCTTCATTGATCTGCTGTCATTAAAAGTTACAGATGTTTTTCATGAAACGTCATATACCCTCTATTTAATCAGCTAACCGAAATGTTGAGACATGCGGCATATTAACAGTTATTGATCTGTGATTTCAGGTTTTTGTCTTAGATTGTTTAGCTCATTTCAGATCGATTTCAGAATTTTCAGCTGATTTCACGAGGCTGGAGTCGGTAGTTTCAGACTGGTTTTAGGTCGATCTCTGTCTGATTTAATACAATATGGTGGTTGTAAGGCGGTTGTGTATCTGCACTCCGTTTACTTTGAAATCTGTCATCTTTATAGTTTATCATGGGAGTGAAAGTTATGAATGAACATGCATGAGTTACGCAATTAAACCATAATGTATAGTATATCATACATGTCGTAAACATGATATCACAAACATGTGGGAAGATCTTCAGTGTTTCTGTTCATATGAAGTGATGGTTGTATGAGAATCACTCTGTCAGATCAGTGTTCACCTCATGTGTTTTATTTATGTTCAGGTGGGTGTTCTGCCCATCATGTCTTTCCCGCCTCACCTGAACCGGCCGCAGATCGGCATCCCAGCGATGCCTCCTGGAATTCCTCCCCCACAGTTTGCTGGATTTCCTCCATCCATGCCTCCCGGTAACCAGGAGTAACTGCACGTGACAGATAACTTCCTCATGAGGAGGATGTTATTGAGCGCACTGTTAATAGTGATGAAACATGTTCTATATATACATTGTTGAATAAGACTGAAGTGTTTTGGAGAGTCATTCAGATCACAGGGTAACATGTGATGACATTTCAAATGAGTGTGTGTGTGTGTGTGTTCTGATTCTGATGTGAATTTCTTCACAGGGACCCCCATGATTCCTGTCCACATGGGAATGATGACTCCAGCCCCAGCGGTAATATTCCTCACTCACTCACACTCAATTATTCTGCCATTTCCAGTCTAATGTCCAGCACTCCTGTGAACATTTATGAATGACGATGTAAACAAATCTCATTTTTGTGCCGTGATTTTTACCTGCAGTACTTTAAATGCAAAACTTCTAAACAGGCCAGAAAACATATGTGGCATGTATGTGGAAATATATGTGGAAAATACATGTTTAAATCCGCTGTGTGTGTTTGTGTGTGTGCGTGTGTGCGTGTGTGTGTGTGCGTGTGTGTGTGTGCGTGTGTGTGATTGCTCAGGTTCTCGTGTCCACAGCCATGCCTGTGGTGAATAAAGTTGCTGCTCCGAGAAAAGAAACTGCGTCCGCAAAAGACAGTGATGACACCAGCGGCCCCACGACTACTGTGTTTGTAGGGAACATCTCTGAGAAAGCATCTGACATGCTCATCAGACAGCTGCTGGCTGTGAGTACAACACACATCACCACCCCATCACCTGATGATGTCATCAAGCACAGCCAATGAAAGTGTTGCTTAGGTTTTCTTCAGGGAAACGCAGGAGTCACAGATGTGTGTGTGTGTGTGTGTTATCCTCACCAGTGAAGAGCCACAGATGAATTGTGGTGTAATTGTATGTGTTCTGTCAGACTCTTCTGTCATTCTCACTGTTGATCTGATTGGCTGTGTTGCAGAAATGTGGTTTGGTTTTGAGCTGGAAGCGAGTCCAGGGTGCCTCCGGGAAACTCCAGGGTAAAAACAAGCCGAACATCCACTCAGATCCTGAGCACACATTTCCTGTTAGCTGAAGCTGCTGACTTTGTGTTTCACTGGCTCCTCACAGACTGTTTTTTTTGTTTACTCAGCGTTTGGTTTCTGTGAATATAAAGAGCCGGAATCTACTCTGCGAGCTCTACGACTGCTGCATGAGCTTCAGGTTGGAGAAAAGAAGCTGCTGGTCAAAGTCGATGCCAAAACCAAAGCACAGCTGGACGAGTGGAAAGCCAAGAAGAAGAGCAGCAGTGAAAATGGAGTGCGTGTCACGTCAAGTGTGCTGATCATTTTAAACCTCTAAAGATTCATTTCCACACATTTCTTTAAGGATCTTAAAGGGTTTTGTTGTCGATCGAGAATTACAGAATCATGATTTCACAGTTTCAACTACTGATATGTGGTTACCCTGGTAACATAAAACCTCATATATCTTCTGCCACAACAACACTGAATGGTTGGTTATAACTGTCTGTTAGAATGGCAAAGCAGAGGAGGCTGGAGAGGAGGATGAAGAGATCCTGGATGAAGAAACCAAGAAGCGTGACCAGATAGTCAAAGGTGCCATTGATGGTCTGATTCGAGAATATTCCAATGAACTTAATGCTCAGTCACAGGACGATGAGGCCAGCCGGCGCAAGAAAAGACGAGACAAGAAGGAAGAGGTTTGTTGTCATTCATCATCTCTTCTGCTTCTCTTTGCATTGGTTCTGAAAACCTGACAAGACATTTGTGAAACATTTTAAAGTTAAAATAGTTTACTGGCTTGATTCTGTTCTCAGTACAGAGTCACATTAACACTCTTCTTGTTCTTCATCTGTTGCCGGTTAGGATGACATCAATGCCATTGAAATGGAAGATGACAAAAGAGACTTGATTTCCAGAGAGATCAACAAATTCCGTGATACCCATAAGGTAACATATGTGCTAACGTATTCCACATCACAGACAGAGAACTGTGTTTGACTCTAGCTTAAGACTCCAGCATACAAGCATGAATAGATATTTAACCACTAAATTCCAGTTAGCATATCAAAATTCTTGTGATTGCAAGACAAAAACATATTACCACATTTAGACTGTTAAGAGCTCTTTCTAAAACATCATTGATAAAAGTTAATTACACCTGAGGCCTAAATTGGACTTAAACATGTAAATCACAGATAAGTGGCTTGTGTATTATGTAGCCGGGCCTCCAGGTTAAGGGTGGGATATGTAGTCACTCACACATACACTAATGCATAGACGTTCTGTGAACTTCCCTAAAAGCTAATCTGTTGATTAAACCCCACCATTATGATAGAGATCATATGGTGACTAAACCAAGATGAATCTCACAGCTTTGGAAAAAGTTGCAAGGATAGGATGTAAGTATGAGCTTTCCATTTTTCTCTACTTGTATTGGGCGCCCCCTGCTGGAGGACTCGCACAGGGGCAACTGCATCACTCAGTCAGTATGGACCCTCATTGGCTCACTCGAGTGATTTTAATGACAATGAGCTGTATAGAAGGGTTGAATGATAAAGGTTCTGTTCACATTCGTATTAAAACGCGGAGCTACAAAAGTACATGAAACAAGACACGGGTGTGCAGTGAACCTGTGTGGGTCTGCTCGTAACAGTGATGTTGGTGATATAGTTAATACTGCTGATGTGAATAACAGTAATATGGGCTGTTGTACAGTAGGGGGCGCTCCTCCACAGCACGCAGACGCTCTGAAGATCACGCAGGTATGAAATTGCTTGTGATAGTGTGACTGCACTGTCCATCTGTCCCGTCTGCTTGCTCACCTGTTGTTTTCTGTTTTTAAACGACTCTTGTTTATATTTTCTTCTATACTGTAAGTCAATTAAAATGTCAAAACAATTAACAAAATTGGGGGTAATATTTAATTTTATTTAAAGTTCTTTATATAAATATTGCTAAACTAAACTGTCTTCTGTTGCTTTTTGAAATAATCAGAATTTTATTTGTACCTGGCAGCCCAAACGCAATGCCATAGCTGTCCATGACAGAGAGACCTGATGTATTACTGAAGCTCTTTTGAGCTCGTAAATGACTGATTAACATGATTAGTAGAGGCTGTTTTTACGATACGTTAGAGCTTTATGTGAATCTTACACCTGTATTCCCCAGTCCTCTGTGTTCTGTCTCTTTATCTCCTTCACATTTATTTGCTGTTGTCCACATCTGCATAACACCCACGACTCAGTGCATCAGACCGATTCTTATTATAGCTAGCAGGACTCAGATCAGGCAGATCAGACCTCTCTTGGAAGCAGAAACCGTTTAGTCTTTATTACGAGAGAGAGATTTACTGAAGGATAAGTCATGGGTGTTGTGCTGTTCTTCATTATATTTCATAATCACTAAAGTCAATCCTCCGGGAGTCTGACGTCAGCAGTGGGGTAAGAACTTTCTACACATTTGTTGCCTTTTCTATCCAAAACAGAACAGCTATAAAGCAAAACCAAATCTAAAGAATAGAGTATGCCATGAAATGCTCCTGTCAGAACGAGTGTCTGCAGGTTGTTTGTGAGATTGTGAGCTTCCGTTTATAACATGTTTCAAACAGCAGAATGGTTTGATCATTGTACTTGTAAATGCTTTGACCTGCTTTTCCTCCCAGGCCTACAATAAAGGCTTGTAGGGCCACGGAAGCACTGAGTCGCTAGTCAACACCTGTAAGTGAAAACAACTAGTTTCACCAGGATTGATGAGGCAGAAATAACAGCGGATGATGCTCATCCTGTTTAGTTCTTTGAAATGTCCAGTTTGTATGTAAACAAGTGCTTTCCAGAATTCCCTGTGTGTTTTATAAGCTGTGTAACATCTGACCTCAGTGTTTGATCACGTTTACTCAGCTGAGATGAACCGTGACAATGACTTGATTTATACAGTGAGGTCCAAAATCTGAGCTTATTAAAAGATCTATTGGTTCTTTTTTTGTCATTCAGTATTGAAAAGATTCAAGCAAACAAATATTATGGCATTTAATGCAAAACTTGTATTAGGATGTTGTGTATTATTTTGTATTCAGTCACTTTTGCACCTCACTGTATAGAGGTACAGTGTGAACAGGGACTGTAAACCACTTTCTTTCTACTCTGATATTGTGCTGTGTGCTCGTCTCTGTGTGAACAGTCCGTGCTCAGGAATCTCTTCTTCCCGTTTCCCACAGAAACTCGAGGAGGAAAAGGGGAAGAGAGAGAAGGAGAGACAGGAGCTGGAGAAAGAGCGAAGGGAGAGAGAGAAAGAGCGCGAGAGGGAAAGAGAGCGGCGAGACCGCGAGCGTGAGAAGGACCGCGAGAGGGAGCGGGAGAGAGAGAGAGAACGAGAGAGGGAGCGAGAGAGAGACCGCGAGCGGACGAAAGAGCGTGAGAGAGAGAGAGAGTGGGAGAGAGACAGAAGCCGTGACCACAGTGAAGATCGCAGAGACTCCAGGTAAACACGAGGTCATGTGATCCATTCTGTGCGCTGTGTTCAATGCCAACAAACTCTCAACAATAAGATCTAATTAAATGAGTAAGTTTGTGTCTTTAAATCTCCCGTGATGCGACACTGTCTGTTTTCAGAGAACAGAGTCGTGACAGAGAGCGAGATAAGGAGAAGAAGCGAGATCGCGAGGAGGATGAAGAGGAGGCGTATGAACGGCGCAAACTGGAGAGGAAACTGCGAGAGAAGGAGGCCGCCTATCAGGAGGTGTGTGTGTGTGTGTGTGTGTCTTCTGACCTCTGTCTGTCTGTCTGTCTGTCTGTCTGTCTGTCTGTACCTCCTGTGAATGAGAATCGACACAACAGACTGTTAATTGTTATTTTATGTTGTCCCAGCGTCTGAAGAACTGGGAGCTCAGAGAGAGGAAGAAGTCCAGAGACTACACCAAAGAGACGGAGAGAGAGGAGGAGCGCCGTCGAGAAATGGTACATTTATCTGTCGTGAGTGTTTTATGAAATACAGATAGATGAGTAAAGATGTGTTATTTTTCTGGGTGTTTTCCAAACTGAAGGAGGTGTTTGGTGAGAGTTCATGTTTCTCTCTGATTTTCAGACTAAAGAAGGAAAACGACTCAAAGAGTTTCTGGAGGACTATGACGACGACAGAGACGACCCAAAATACTACAAGTGCGTACCAGTAATCCGTATAAATGACTCTTATCAAAACTCTTACCAGCTGATCCTGTGTCAGTATCTGACAGCAGTTTATCAGACCTGCTGGAGATGATGTTCATTCTCAGATGTTCAACCCATCTGATATAGAATATAACTAACACAGCACAACATGCAGTTCTGCTCGAAATTGTTACTTGTTGCGTTTCTCAGAACTCTCAGAGTCCTTCAAAGTATTTTTGATGAGATGAGTCCTAAAGACTTGAAGATATGTGAACTCCAGTCTGACTTTCAGAAGCTTATCAGATGTGAGCAGCAGATGGTGTGTGTTGATTGGTTGGTGCTGCTTCTCTGTCGGTCAGGGGCAGTGCTCTTCAGAAGCGTCTGAGGGACCGAGAGAAGGAGATGGAGCTGGATGAACGTGACAGGAAGCGTGAGAAGGAGGAGCTGGAGGAGATCAGACAGAGGCTGTTGGCAGAGGGTCACCCTGATCCAGATGCTGAGCTGCGCAGGGTCAGTCCGCTGCTCTGCTGCTTTCTTACTCTTTATACCTAAGATGAAGCTTCTCACAGTTGTGCTAAGCGTGTGCATAAGCTGCGCTAAGCAGGTGAACACAATAGACTAGACCATCTTGACCAGTCAGGGAAGACTGGAAAGAGAGGTGCAGCAATAATGTAAAATATGTGAACAGTAATATGGTTTTTGAACAATGAAGCATGAAACACTGAATGAGTTTCTCTCTGATGTTTGTTCTTTCTTCAGATGGAGGAAGAGGCCGAGCGTCTACGGCAGCCCCCAGTGAAGCCTGAGCCAGATGAGGACAGGCAGCACAAACCCTCTCGAGAGGAACGAGACAGAGGGAGGGACAGAGACAGGCGCAAGACAGGCGGAGATGTGCGTGGCCACGCCCCCTCTGAGGATGACCTCGAGGAGGGGGAGGAGCTAGAGGAGGAGCCTAAACCCTGCCTCAAACCCACCATGAGGCCTATCACGGCCGCCCCCTCTGTCTCTTCAGCCAGCGGGAACGCCACACCCACCACGCCTAGAGAGGAGTCGCCCTGCGGCATCATCATTCCTCATGAGAACTCGCCCCCAGATGTCCTGCCCCCGGAGGAGAACCGCCCCAAGATCGGCCTGAGCCTCAAACTGGGTGAGTTTCACCTCACAGAGGTTGTTACAAACACTGGCTGATACTGTACATTTAAAGTGTTTTGAGGTGAGGTTCTCACCCCCTATGGCCCTTCAAGAGAAATGTGTGTTTATAAAAATAACCAAGTGAAGAAGTGCCTTGACGTTTCATTGTTGTAGCATGCATGCATGTTTCATCATCAGCTTTCTTTCTGAGGCCCTTTGGAGGACAATGGGCCCCTGCTTGAGAAACACTGTTTGAAACACAAAGCACTTGTTCACTGTGCTGAAGGTTCAGTTTGGCTGTTTATGTGACGCGTCAATGACGGGTTTTGTCATCATAAGGTGCTACAGGAAGCCCAGGACAGCCCAGTGTGGTCAAACGGAAGAAGCTACCGGTGGAGAGCGTCTTCAACCGCTTTGATGATGATGAGGTGGATGAGGTGCCTCGTAAGAGGAAGCTGGTGCCTCTAGACTATGAGGATGAGGAGAAGGGAGGGGATGGGGGGGTGGGGGGGGCTGGTAAAGGTGTGAACACAGAGGAGAAACGCAAACACATCAAGAGTCTGATAGAGAAGATTCCCACGGCTAAACCGGAACTCTTCAGCTACCCTCTCGACTGGTCTGTCGTGGACACGGTGAGAATTCTGCTGCAGCACCTTGTGTTTTTACTGGCTGCTGTTTATCCAGATGTGCAGTGAGAACTAACAGTGTTTCTGAATGTTCTGATTCTGCTCAGACTCTGATGGAGAAGCGCATTCGACCGTGGATCAATAAAAAGATTGTTGAATACATCGGTGAAGAAGAGGCCACGTTAGTTGACTTTGTTTGCACCAAGGTAAACAGCTGTTTTTCATTTCTGTTGATGTCAGAAACTTGTTCATGTGCTGATGGTTCTGATCTGAGTGCAGCTTTCTGGAAGTCTAAACGTTTATGATAAGACTTGAACTGTTTCTCTCTTCTCAGGTGATGGCTCACAGTACTCCACAAGGCATCTTGGATGATGTTGCCATGGTAGGTTCAGTTTTGAAGGCTTTGCTCAAATTTCAATAAACTGCAGCTACAGTATCTCACAGTTCTGATGTTCCACCACAGGTGCTGGATGAAGAGGCAGAGGTCTTCATCGTTAAAATGTGGAGGTTACTGATTTATGAAACAGAGGCCAAGAAGATTGGACTTGGAAAATGAAGCTGCACTCAACACAAATGTACTTTCTACTTCCTGTTTGGACTCATCTAGGATCTAAAACAACCTTGAGAAACTGTTTGGAGTGGAATAAATGAATATCTGCCAGTTAATTTCTCATGTTACAGATACAGCTGCTGTACCTCTGAGCTTTCATTTCAGTGCTGAGAGATTGCCGGTTTCTCAGGGTTTCCTGTTGATTCCATCAGAGTAGCTTCATCTTGCCTGATTAGAGTAGATCTTTTCATTGTAAATTGTTACACTGTATTGTCAATCGTCTGGGTTTTAATTTGACTGATTTTGTTTTTGGTGCTGTCCAGCTGCACCTGTCTCTTGCAGTTGTTTTGCTTGAACACAAAGTTAATTGGACTTAAACACAGTTTTAAAAGTCTGTAGCTAAATGGATATGGACACGATTGTTTTTGTATTATCAGTGGATGTTTTCAATAAAGAATTTTTTTTTTTTATTAAAATGAAATTTCTTGGGTACATAAGTAATGTGTAGTTTCCCGGCATCAGCTTGTCACCAGCAGCCCACTGAGAAGTTTCATAAAGTAGTTTTGGTACATTGACTCCTCTGATCTATTACAATATTCAAATACATGAATGACTTTACCTGCAGTCATTTCAGTTCAGAGATGTCAAACAAATTTTTGTTGCTCAAAAAAGGTTTTCAATTTCTTGGCATGTCTTGAGTCCATTTTATTGAGCAAATCCACTGCTAGCTGAAGTTCTTTAAGGCTTCATTTGTTAAGGGTAAGTTATGCTATTTAATGGGCTTCATCTTTGAAAAATTCAAGTCTGAAAATGCTGTAAATTCTTTAATGTAAAACAGGATTTTCAACCCTGTACACGTTCAACTCTGTTAATGTGACAATACAAAAACATTTTCAAGTTCAGTGGTCCACAATAAGACCAAGCATAAAAAAACACTCAATTAAATGTGTGTATTAAATATGCCGTATTGCAGTTTCTTTATGGAAGATTCAGAAAAAGTATAAAATACAACATTTAACCATCCAGAAGTTTACTGACAGCCGGAAACTCAAGTTTTACATTTCAGATCAGAACATCATCTGTTCAACAGAATAATCACCCAGAGTCACCAGACAGTCACTTCTGTGCTGATGTGAGAAAAGACTCACTGCTTCCACACAAACACAAATCCTTTTCCTGACAGTGAGCAGTGAAGTCTGATCTTCTGCTTTGGCCTCCATCTCCTCAGCATCATCATCTCCATCCACCTCAGCGTTCTCTCGCTCCAGCTGTCTCTGCAGCTCCGTCTCGTCCGTGTCTGTGACCACTTTGGACTGAAACATTCAGAAATCAATTATGAATTGACACACATCCTCCACCTCTGGGAAGCGATGCTGGTAGAACCTGCAGCTGAGGCCCGGCATCCCTTCATCAACAAACACAGTGTAATCATTATAACACACTTGTGTTGAACGATGTCACCAGGTAAGACTAATAAACAGCACAACGCTAATGTAACTAGTTATTTGAAGTCCAGTATATTCACATTTAGTGCAACAAATACAAGAACGAGTGAGAGTTCCCCATTCATCAGCGACTGAGTGAAGCCAGCAGCCACGCGTGAAACGCTGTGAATCATAATTCAAAATACATGTCATCAAAAATGATGAATACACTCTTTTTATTGTTCATATTGATAAAATATGGTATGATAACAAGCTCGGATAGTCCAGATTAAGAGTATTCACTTGACCAATGAACATGTCAACATGAACAGTCTTCAACGAGATACTTTCATTAAACATTGTTCATTACATATTTCCAAATGAACAATTCAGCGTTTTATTAATTTATTACAGGCGTTATGCGATTGTAACTTATCACAGAATGAAATCGGCTGTTTTATGACTCGAGTTTGACTTATTTTGAAAGTAACTTCAGTCTGCAGACGCGCACGGAAATGACGTGACCGACGGGCACGTTCAGCGGGAGTCACATGACCATCAGTCAGCTGATCAAGTCGTGTGTCTGGAATATGAAGCTCACGTCGATGTTATTGTAGCCATTTAATTGTGATTTAAAATAAAGTGACATATTGTTTAAACGCTCTGGCTGGCGAATTCACCAGCGAGGCATCTCGGTAGTTTAACGCGGTGTTTGATTAAACGAGTGAAGATGTCAGGAAAAGATCGCATCGACATCTTCCCCTCTAGAATGTGAGTGATAAATCCGTTTTCAGTCGTGCATGAAGCAAGACGAGTGACGAAACAGACATTAAGAAGTGAATGATGAATGAATAGATGAATGAATGAGTCGCGCATCCTCCAGCTTCTGACAGTAATATAGAAATATACTACATTTAAATACATGTCATACATCTTACGCATCAGTATACACTGGATGTAAATAAACGGGTATATTTTCTCTGTTGACTTTATGATAATGTAACTCGTCAAGATGTTTTTAGATTCATATAAATCACGTAAAATGAC
>JAZGTI010006984.1:0-22244 GCA_036877585.1 Botia kubotai | reverse complement strand
ATTTTTTACTACGCGAAGATGATTGGGCTCTCAAGCAAGACCCCATACGTCAGTCACTTGACGTAACGTCGAACGTGACTGACTGAAAGGGAACACTGGTGCTAAGCAACATATCCAATAGCACTTTAGTCACCTCACAGGAGGTGCAGAGGCATCTTATGGCAGCTTTACCCAGCAATTTCTCATACACTAACTTAAAAGTATTCAAAGCCATATATTGGAATATTGGATTTTGTTTTCTTTGTAAGTACACAGCATGTAAAGACACATAATATAATGTGGGACTGAATATTGCGCTGTCACAGGTAACTTTACCGACTTTGTTTTTAAACTCTTGCAAGGACTTGCCCTTGCTATATGATCTAGTTTTTATTTGTTTGTTATTTATAAACGTAGGAACATCATAATATGAATTTTCAATCGATCTGTAAATTTGTTGAATGAAAGTGTGAACATTATTTTTAGGTTACATGAAATATTACTTTTTAAGATAAAGTTATGAAGTTATCCTTTGCAAGATTTTATTTTTAAAGTTGAACATGTCCTTTCATTTTTTGCCATTTACCCCACAGGAAGAATGTGTAAGGGGCTTCTTGTCTTGAGTTTTTCCTAGTTCTTGTGCCAGGATCCTGACATCCCCTGTGTTCTCTGTCAGAAACGTGCTGAGGGAGAACCCAAGCACAGAACAGCTTATAACAAAAAGGTATTTTTATTATAAATCAAAACTCCCTCGAGGGGGCAAACAAGAAACAAAACCAGAAAAACTGAGAAAAACTCAGAACTAGCTAACTAAAACAAGACTAGGAACAGATCAGGACTAGGCAAAGTAACATTAACCATAACAGTAACGATAACATTCAGTATTGCAGTCGCACAAACCAGAACCAGGAATCATAAGAGAACTATCCTGCACAAGACAGCAAACACAAGGGCATTCAATCATTAAATAGGAGACAAACCAAGGCAGGTAATGAGGACAAACAGGTAAGGGGAACCAACTAATAATCAGATAATTAACAAGGAAAAGAGGGCAGGGTCAAGACACGCGACCGGAGAGCACATGGCAAATGTAAACAAACAAAGGCCATGCACTTCCACAGATGACAAAGACACAGAGCATGAGTCTAGATCCTGATTAAGGTGCAGTGCATTACATTTTGAACTCATTGCACTTTAAACATTTTCATTTATATATACAGGTACATGTCAAAAAATTAGAATATCATGAAAAAAATTTTTTGTCATTCAGTTCAGAAAGTGAAACCCATATAGTATATAGATTCATTACACATAGAGTGAAATATTTCAAGCCTTTATTTCTTGTGATGATTATGGCTTACAGATAAGGAAACCCCACAATTCTGTGTCTCAGAAAATTGAAATATTGTGAAAGTTCAACATTGGAAAGTCATGGTGCCACACCCAAATCAGCTAATTACATCAAAACACCTGCAAAGGTTTCCTGAGCTTTTAAATAGTCTCTTAAGGAGGCTGAGCCACAAAAGGTTATTGCTATAGAAGCTGGTTGTTCACAGAGTGCTGTATCCAAGCATATTCATAGAATGTTAAGTGGAAGGAAAAAGTGTGGTAGGAAAAGCTGCACCAGCAAAAGGGATAACCCTTGGCCTACAAATGTTGCATTCCTTATGTCAGACCACTCCTGAACCAGAGAGAACGTCTGAACCGTCTTACCTGGGCTGTGGAGAAAAAGACCTGCACTGTTGCTCAGTGGCCCAAAGTGTGGAGAAAGGGTAGAGGAAGAGTGGAAAGGCACAGAATCCATGTTGCTTGAAGTCCAGTGTGAAGTTTTTTCACAGTAAGTGATGATTTGGGCTGCCATGTCATCTTCTGGTGTTGGTTCACTGTGTTTTCTGAAGTCCACAGTCAACTCAGCCATCTACCAGGAAATTTTAGAGCACTTCATGCTTCCTTCCGCTGACAAGCTTTATGGAGATGCTGATTTCATTTTTCAGCAGGACTTGGCACCTGCCCACACTGCCAAAGGTACCAAAAGCTGGTTCAATGACCATGGTGTTACTGTTCTTGATTGTCCAGAAAACTCACCTGACCTGAACCCCATAGGGAGCCTATGGGGTATTGTCAAGAGGAAGATGAGACACCAGACCCAACAATGCAGATGACCTGAAGGCCGCTTAAAAGCAAACTGGGCTCCCATTACCCCTGAGCACTGCCTCAGGCTGATTGCCACCATGTCACGCCGCATTGATGCAGTAATTCATGCAAAAGGAGGCCTGACCAAGTATTAAGTGCATAGAAATGAACATACTTTTCAGAAGCCTGACATTTCTGTTTGAAATATCCTTTTTTTATTGATGTTATGTAATATTCTAATTTTCTGAGATGCAGAATTTTGGGTTTTCCTTATCTGTAAGCCATAATCACAATTTCAAGAAATAAAAGCTTCACTCTGTGTAATGACTATATAATATATGCGTTTCACTTTCCGAATTGAGTGACCAAAAATATTGACCTTTTAAAATATTAAAAAAAAATTTTTTAGATGTACCTGTATATTCACATTTGGATACTTTTGGAAAAATTTAAAAAACGTAAGACATGCAGTCTGATTTGTCATTGGGCCATCCATGAAAATAGCTTTCTTCCGAAACTTTAGCAAATTTAAGGCCTCTTTTGATATTACCAGAGGGAGGAGTGTGACATTGGACAAAAGGGAATCGACTTCAGCTTCCTCTTGCTGGGCATTCAATGAACCAGCGCTGAATTGGCAGGGTGAGTGAGAAATGAATGAGTATGACAGAAGTTGAAAAAGAGCTTTCTTTCCAAACCAGTTGTCACCGCTGTGAAGATCAGAAGAGACAGAGTAACAGGAATGAATCAGCCACAGACTGTCTGATTCCTGATGGCCTTGTCAATAGCAGGATTAGACCTTCAGTTGGGAAGAAGGAAAGAGGAAATAAAGAAAGAGACGCCTTTCCTGTTTTTTCTGATTCAAAAGGCTCTTGACTCAACTGTGGCCCACACAGGGGTCACACACAAAATCTTTTACTGTCATTGGTAATTGGCTGTCATCCACCTTCTTCCCTAAGGCCCAATTGCACCCTCCATTTCTGGCTTCAATATACGTTTTTCTTCATCGCTTCGATTTACATTGTCAAAATAGAAGTAGAACCCAGAATCTGGCAGGATGAGCTATTAGATGCCAATTTTTATTGGGAACAGGAAAAACAAACCCACTTGTCACTTAAAGGAGAAGATGAGGGCAATCTTTAAGAGAGATTGGAGCAGACCGCAAAAATTAAAAAGGGAATTTGAAGGGGTTTTCCCTTTCCCATCATTCTTTTCTATAGATTATTTCTCCATCTTTTTCCTCTAATGATCAGCAAAACTGACACTGTGCAGGTCTCTGGGGCAAACGCATTTTCTGTGATGCTGCCAGAAGAGCTGGATCTAAGAAAACATGATTGTCATTAATGTTTTATATAGATGTGGGTAATTTTTAAATCCTTGCATAATGTTTTCAGTAGTTTCAATACAGACTCAATGTCAAGACAGACAGTAGAAAAATATTAAAGGAATAGCTAAGCCAAAAATATCACAACCTATTGCGCAATGTTTGATGTAAATGATGCCAAACCCCAATGGTTTTCACATCTCGTAACAATTGCAAAATTGTTAAATAAATTTATTTAACAGCTCCTAGTTCACAGTAATGCTTTAATTGTATGAAAAACAGAGTGAACAATATTTTCTCATTGGACACAAAAGGGGATGTTTTAAAGAAAATCATAAACCATTTCTGGGCAAACTAGCCCTTTAAAACTTATTTTACCGTCTTTTAGGTTGACTACAGTCATTTAATACCCCATTCATGGAAATTTGCTAGAATGGTAGATATGGTTATTCCGAGACATGTTGTGTATAATTCATATTTGTGATATGAAGTTGGAACTAGTGTAGTAACTCCAGCTTTTTTTCCACAGGGCCTCATGGGTACTACACATTTGATGGCGCAGTGGCATACGGCTCTGATCAGACTAGTTAGAAAACATCTGCCCACTCTCACCCATAAGGCTCAAGATACTAATTGCAATTTCTGGCCGTATGTTCATTCTCCTAATACCACTAATCAATAGTTGTTTTACTTAAAGCATCAGATGTTGCTGGTAATCTTTAAGATGTTTTTTTATAGCCATTTCATGTGGCACAAAAATAGCACAAATAACATCAAATATCACAAATGAAAATTTAACAAAATTGTGTTTTCATTTTAGACCCAAAACAAAGTGAAAGGTGATCACTGCAGCTAAAGAAATTCCTTAATTTAAACTAAACAGTTTACATTATACAGACTTCAGACATAATTAGAATTTAGGCAATTGAGAATTAGGTGCAGGGTAATGGATTTCTAAATGTTATTAAAAGCCCAGCCTTTGTTTGTCACAACTATGTTTTGTCAGCAGTGTGTAGAGATTGATATATTCTGTACCTTGTGTGAAATATTACAGGGATTTTATAGAGAAATTAAGTTAAAGCTTCTGTAACTTGTTTACATGTGTAAAGTTTTAATGCAAGCACATTATTTCTGCACATGAGTCTTTATCCAATCTGTACAGATTAATGTCGGTGCACATTGTACATTTCAGTTCAGTTAACATTCCAGTTTCATTCCTTTTTTAGAGCATTTGGCTTCCTATGCAGCTTTTATACAACTAAATAAGACATGCTGCATAGAAATGAAGTTACTGTAGATGTAAGGCACTTCAGCATTTCTAAAATAAACTAGATTTAAATGTATAACGTTAATCACTCTTATTGCAGACTATTACTCCTTTTAGTTTGCAGATATGAATTTCCATGGACTCTGTCAACTGCGGTACAACAATCCAGTGGTGAGAGGAGAATCAAATATAAATGTTTAGATATACATACGTATATATCATATGAGCTATGTCATATTGTATGTATCGCATTCATATCCACAACAGCAAATGTCCCAAATTAGATGCCAAAAAACAAAAGAATCTTATCGGTGTTGTGTTTGTTGTTTACATGTAAATATGATCCAATCTGTGCCAGATGTCTGTGACAAAAATCAGAACTGGTAGACATGCAACAGAAGTCAGGCAGATGTTTCATTGTTGCAAAGCAGCTTTACATGTAATGAAAATAAACACAGAAAATTTAATCATGTACAACACAGAACACAGGATACATGGTATTATTGCAAATTTTTATTGTCACATATAGGATGTATATTAGTAAAACTAATTAGAGATACTAATTAGTTGTAATTGATTTATGAATAGGGGTTGACTGAACTGATGATAATTACACATTTGGATAATTTTAATAAATGGGTGTGCATTAAAAATACCTGTCATTGAGTGAGATAGGCTCATACCTATCTCAGTGGTATATGAGAGGGTAATGTATTCCGACTGCCTACAAAATAGTCATATTAAGCAAGATATGTCATTTCAGCTTACATTGAGATGATGATTAGAATAAACAAAATCTTATAGGACATTAGAATAAGGTACGTTGTTACCGTGGAGGCTCCTGCACCACTTCCTCCGTGACGCCAGAGGGAGCCGTCACCCGAATATTAACCCACTTCCAGACTAAACTTCCTTGTTATTAATAATCCCTGTTATTACTAACACTCGCAAATCTCATAATAACACACCCCTACTTCTACTTCTTAAAAAAAAAAAAACCTTCTCATACTGTGTTGAAATACCTGAGACCTGTCTATAGCACTTATTCATTGTTGCCTCTTATTGAGATTGAAGTTGCTTCCTTGTCCTCATTTGTAAGTCGCTTTGGATAAAAGCGTCAGCTAAAATGACTAAAAAAATAAAATGACTAAATTCTGATTAAGCAGTTGTGTTTAGTAAAACTAAGGTCTCACAATTACCCCCTCATCGTGCCACGGATTGTGCAATTGATCTTAAACCTGACACATTACCCCCCAAGGGACGAATATTTCCATTGTTACAGCCAGAATCTGCAGCCATGCGCCAATATATCGAGAAAGAACTTGCCAAGGGCTTCATATGACCATCAAGAATTGCAGCATTTCCTAGGTTTTGCGAAACCTCTCCTCCCAAGATGTTCCTGTGTGCCTTTTTTTCGCATAACCTGTCACCTGTGGAACAAAATTATGACATAGAGAACCGGGAATTACTAGCTATCAAATTAGCGCTAAAAGAATAGTGTCATTGGCTCGAGGGGGCTGCACACCCTTTCACAGTAATGACTGACCATAAGAATCTGGAATATATTCGCATGGCAAAATGCCTTAACCCTCGTCAAGCACCTTGGTCTCTATTTTTCACTCGATTAGATTTTTCTGTAACCTACCGCCATGGTTCTAAGAATAGTAATTGATGCTCTCGCCAGACAGACTGAACCTACACCCAAATTAGAAATTCCAGCCCAGTCCAGTGGGATCTCCATATGGAGATTCAACACAGCCACGAATCTCTACCATGCCTGGCCAAATGTCCCGAGAACTCTACCTATGGTCTACCTGACGACATAGTTTCGGACCGGGGTCCTCAGTTTACCTCTCGGGTGTGGTCATCCTTTTTCAGGAGCTTGGGGGTAAATATAAGTTTGACTTCAGGTTACCACCATCTAATGGTCAGACCGAGCGCCTCAACCAAGAGATTATCAGGTTCCTCCGATCATACTTATTTTTAATGTGGGCAGAATACGCCCAGAACTCCCTGATGAAGCCAGCTACTGGATTGACCCTGTTTAAATGTGTATTGGGGTTTTAACCACCTCTTTTCCCATGGTCAGGGGAACCTACAGACCTACCCGCAGTTATAGACTGGTTATGTCACAGTGAGGAGGTCTGGGAAAGAGCTCATACTCACCTCCTGCATGCTGTTCGCCGTCATAGAAAACAGGCCAACTTGCCTAATCATTTCCGTGTTTCTCCCACTTTCCATATGTCCTTACTGAAACCCGCTGGCGCGCCAGTTGGAGGTCCGGAGGGGGGTCTCCGGGAGCAGGCCCCTCCTATCGTAGTGGATGGCAAGGAGGCCTATCGGGTTAACCAACTCCTAGATTCTCGACGACGGGGAGGGAGAATCCAGTACCTCGTAGACTGGGAGGGGTATGGTCCGGAGGAGCGCTCATGGGTAAATGCCGGGGATATCTTAGACCCCACTCTCACCGAGGAATTCCATGGAGCGCATCCTGACAGGCCGGCCCCTAGACCAAGAGGTAGGCCCCTGTAGACGTGTGCCTCCTCGCACCAGGAGCCGCTTTCAGAGGGGGCCTCTGTTATGGTCGAGGCTCCCGCACCACTTTCTCCGCGACACCAGAGGGAGCCGTCACCCGAATATTTACCCACTTCCGGACTACACTTCCCCTGAACCCACGCACTACTTCCTGTTTGGCACATGGACCTCATTAGCGGGCTATTTAAATGTCCAGATTTCTGTACTCGTTGCGGTGTCTTGTATTGCCTCTATGCGTACATTTCAAAGTGTTATTTCCCTGTTTTTTTCACCTGGTTACGTCTGGACTGTTTATTGGATTTACTGATTATTTGCTGCCTGCCCTCGACCCTGTTTTGGATTACGTTCATGATTCTTTGCCGCCTGCCTTTGGTTTATACCATGATTAAAAATGCTTTGTTTCAGCGTCTTCATTGCAGACGTATATATTGCATAATGAAAGAGAATGGGTCTTTAGGACTATAGTTACATTATTATGCTAAAAGCAATTTTAATATAAATATAAAAAAAATAAAAATCCCTAAGCAAAGTTACATGTCAGCAGTCTCCCAGTAAGCAAGTCAACAGGGGAACAGTGGCGAGGAACCAAAACTTTTTTGGTTAAAACCATACAGCTTATAACACCAATTTATAATTTTATATTGGTTTGAATAACTGGGATCTGATTTTGTGACAAATGACAGGCACTGAGGGATGTTACAGAGATGGCAACAGAAGCATGATTTTACTAATTGCAGCTATATCACTGCTGTGACTAAGCAGGGAACAAAAATGTAGAATCTAACTAAGCGATCTGGGGTAGCTAAAAAGATAATAGGTCGATTTATAAAGAAGTCCATCATATTCCCATTGCTTTTGGGTGATTCAGGTTATAGCTGTAATCTTCTTAAACTGGGATGGGCTGATCATCTAACTGACTCAGAAATAGGACTTTTAGGAAAATTGGTGATTCTATGTGTTCTATGTGTATAAAATATTTCTGTCAAATACAGCACATCTAGGTTATGATCTGTAAGCATATCATTAACAAAAACACTTTTGAGATCTAATTTTCAGCAGATCAAGCCTTATTAATTGAAGTACTCTATAATATTGTATAGTAGAGTACATTATATATGAGCAAGTTTATATATTTACATAACACCGCCAATCACAAGCTTACAAGTATAAATTCCTCCTGCACTGGCAAGCCATGAGCATGTTTGCCAACATACACTGACTGTTTTTTCTTTTTATATTGATTTCCACTGTCTTAGCCAATCTAAAAAATAAATCTCTTGCTCTCTTGTGTTTTCTCTCTTTTCATGCCATTGCCCATGTTTATTTCTGGTAGTTCTCTGCTATCGAAACTTCCTCTGTTTGTTTAAAGAACGACAACCAATTCCTCTAAATAAATTACTTTGGTCTCACTTTATATCAAAACATATGAAAAAGTAAGCATTTGATACATACAGTATGCATTTGTACTTTCAACTACAGGCAGAGTTGGGGTACCTATGGCATTTGGTCATAATATGTAAGAATTAAATATTAATTACATGTAGATGCTGATGTGATGATGATGTGAGTATTAGTATGCAAGTACAATATAACAACAGATATGCACACAGTTAGTACATTCTTTTAAATTCCTTTTTTGCTATGTCTCCATACGCTTTGCATTTACAGATGTCATTTATTTAGTTGTAAATTAAAGTAATTTAGTTTAAGCCTTATTTTTTAGTCAAACAGCTTTTTGACCAAAAGGGTTTGATTTAAGGTTAGATGCATGATTAAATGTTATTACTATAGTAAGTACATATAATATGTAATAAAGACACTGTAAAATAAAGTGTTACCGAAACAAAAGTACAGAAATAAGAAAAAGGCATACATACAAAGCCCAGAGCAGTCTCCATTTAACTGCATGAACAAAAATGCTTCTAGCCTTTTAAATATAAAATTAAAATCTGGTTTTGCGTAAAAGAAAAACCTATATTTAATAAAGTATGGATTGTGTTTACTTTTGCCTTGTGTAGTTTTATTCATGGTTATTGAGGATGAGGGCATGTCACGCAACCTGTCCATGTTGCCAACTGTCTATTGGTAGCAGATAACAGATACATTTATATAGATAAATTTATACCAAAATAATGTTGAGTTAGATTGGATAGAGGGTTGTGATGTCAACAAAAAAAGGGAAAATTGTGCTCTGCTTGTAAGTTTATAAGCCCATTAAGTTTGTAAGAATGACCATATCAATTATTATATTTTATTGTTTTCATATTGTATAGCTTTTCTTATGACCCATTTTTACATTGTGCCAAAGCACTTGAGAACCTCTGGTTGTTTGGACTGTTAACAAAATGAACAGGTTTATGGTCAAATTTGTTCATGAATAGGGTGAAGTTTGTTTTTTAATATATTACATAATATTGTTTATAATTAATAGAAAGTTCTTATTTTCTTACAGTGACCCAGCAGTCTCGGACAGCTAATGGTTTTCATCATACTCATCTTCCTTTTGCAGATCAAAACTGGCAAGACCAGTCCCATCGGATCAATGTCACACCTGTGTGCCTCTCTCTCTCTCTCTCTCGCCATCTGCTCCAGCAAGGCCAGTCGCTATCAGAAGGGACGATCTGTTGGTCCTATCCCCTGCCTCCCATTTCCCCTCACCCTGTCACATCCAATTTCCATTACAGATGATCAAAAGAACCCCAATGTCAGCATACACAACCCCTGATCTGTGTCATGATATCCACCTGCAGCCTGAAGTCATCCCATCATGTGTGCCTACATTTTGCTCTGAATGCTCCATATCTTCAGCAGTACTCTCACTGTACCCCTCTGAAACAACAACATGGACAGATATTTGTTGAGTTGCCCTGATGAAAGTTGAGCCAGGTAAATAAATTTAAGGCGAACCCTGAACACATCTGGAAAACGAAGGGTAGAGTCTGTGTGAAGGTTTGAGAAACGTACTGATCCCAACCTGTATGACTCCATTTCTTTGGCACACAAAAGGTGAATTTTAAGAATATCCTAGATGCTATATAAAAAGAGTTTATATAAAGAGTACAGTGAAAAGGACAGAGGCTGTAAACTTGAAAATACTGTTTTATTGAAAAAAGTAGCATTTTGTGTTCCAAGGAACAAAGAAGATCATGCAGGGTTGGAATAAGCTGGTGAGTAAATGATGAGTAAATGATGCTGGTGAGTAAATTTGTGACCAAACTTTTTTCTATTTTTTTGTAATGCAATATTGATGTAAATGATACTGGTGATGCTGTGCTTGACCCTTGACAGATTTTTGTTTGTTTGTTTTTTTAATTTAATTATAATACTGTCTAGAATTATTTAATAATTACCAGAAATATTTAGCAAGAAAGTCTGATTTCTCTAAAACATACACTGGGTTATAATTAGTTGGCCTGTGTTTGGCTTCTGTAGTTTTGGCAGAAATGTGCTTCTCACTGTTGCCAGCATGGGTTGTCTAAATGGCAGAAGATGTGTTTAGGTTTATGGCAGGGGTGTCAAACTCATCTCCAGGAGGGCCAGTGTTCTGCAGAGTTTAGCTCAACCCAGCTTCAGCACACCTGCCTGGAAGTTTCTAGTAATCCTGAAGATCTTGATTAGCTGGATCAGGTGTTTTTAATTATGATTGAAGCTAAACTCTGTAGGACACTGCCCCCTCAGAAGAGTTTGAGTTTGTTTTATGGCCTTAGGTTAACACTAAAGGCCAACTGCCCTTGGCAGGGTGGATCAAGACTTGAAATTGCTGCTATCATTCCTGCACACAAGCTGTCCAGTTTGGCTTTTCTCATTCCCAGCAAAAGTTTATGTCTCAATCTGCCATAAAATGCAAAATTAGTTTGAGGAATGCATCAAAATGCTTCAGACTTGGTAATTGTAAATGGATGATTGTTGCTTTTCTTGTCGTTTTCAAACTTGACAGCTGTTGGTCACTTTAAATTTTTGTAATTAAGTGTGAAGATTCTTCAAAACTTCTTCACAGAAAAAGAAAGTTGGTAACAATAGCACGTTTCTGTTGTTTAGGAAATTTATTGAATGAGTTTATTGATCTCTCCATTGTTTTGTTAGCTCAATTTTATGTTTTCTATGTATTGTCATGCATGGTGGTTTGTAAAATAGTATCACTGATAAAAGCAGACACTGAGGATTTTTGGGGCAATTTAGCCTTCTCTTAAAACTTTTCCCTTTGTTTGTGTGTTGGTGTGCCATAGCAAGTCTACAGCAGGTTATCATTAGATGTTTACATTTTAAACCATTTAGTAAACATACCTATTGTTATGGTGGGGGCTCCAGCCTCCTCTCGACCGCGGCACCAGAGGAAACCATCACCGGAGTATTAGCCAAACATACAACTGAACTACACCTCCCAGAATGCACTTACCTGATGTTCTTCACTTCCTGTTTGCCACCTGTTCCGAATTAACGATCACCTATTTAAACCAGACTTTAATGCTTTGTATTTGCGTAGTCTTGATTTGCCATGTGCATCAGTCTGAGCGGGGTTCCCGTCTATTGTTTCTCTGCCTACCGTGTATGAGCTAGATTGTTTATGGTTTATCGATTGTTTGCTGCCTGCCCTTTGTAATTTGGATTGCCTTACCGTTCTCGATTGTTTGCTGCCTGATCTGATCTTGGACTGTGTTATTGCTATTGATTGTTTGCTCACTGCCCTGACCCACGCTTGTACTATGATTACACTTGTGTTTTGCCTCCGTTGTGTATGTTTGCTTGCTCTGTTTGTCGACCATTCTAATAAATTGCTACATTTGGATTCAAATCAGTCTGACTCTTCACTACACGTATTGACAGACAGAAACAATTTAGGGGAAAATTGAAAAAAGTAAAGTACGCGTGGGGTAGTGTGTTAAAGTTAGTGTGTGTAAAAGAGATACATTTACAAAGATGTAGGGAAAAGAATGAATTTACAAAGGAAAGAATGTGTTCACATTGAAGCCCGCATTATTGTTCATTGTTGATTTAATTGTAAAACAGATCATGTCATACCTATTCAACAAACAGAATGTGTGTAGAGAAGAACCCCATTAGAATGTAACTATAATTGTCAATTGTTAGTTCTCAAAAATGCAATAACTTTAATAGTACAAAACAGTGAGGTAGAAAATGCATGTGGAGGAAATAAAATTCTTTTAGTATGTAATTATTCAAATGAGAAAGAGACCAACTACACTGTATAATATTGTTGCCACATGCAGTCACAGTATAAAGGAAAAAATAAAGAAATTATAGTCGAGAGGATGTTTGTGTGAAAGAGGGAGTGCTTTTTACAGCTTGGAGCCTCATTAATCATATTGAATTGAATGATTCTTTGTTTTCATTGTCCATTGTTGCAGATGTGTCATAGCAACTGTTTAACTAAATAAATAATTATAGTTTTGCAATACTTCTTAGATCAACAAATTAAAATCTTTCCTATTGTTGTTGATTAATTTATTCATTACAATATTGTAAACATTTATTTAAGCAAGAACTACATTTTAATTTTAAATTGTAAAAGCTCTCTGCAAATAAGTACATAAACACCAAACCAGTAACTGTGTTTGGTCAGAGCATTGGTAATTTAACCAAAAAAAAGTTTGTCTCAGTGCTACAAGCTGTCCAATAGGTATTTTTTTCATCTTAGGTATACACTCCAAGGAAAAATGGTTCCACATAGTACCAAAAAAGGGTTCTTCAGCTTGTAACAATAGCAGAACACTTTTGGTGCTAAATAGAACCCTTTTATTAGGTTCCATAAAGAACTGTGCTATATAGAACCTCACTGGTTCTATAAAAGCCTTAAATTCATCAGAAGTCAGAAGGCTTACATGTATTTTTTCACTTTTTCTATTTGCATTTTAAGATGTATCGTAGTTTAAAAAACAAAACTACAAGACATGTACTAAATACTTTTATTACTACTAACAACTTGTACTTGTTATGGTGATGTAATGAAGGGTCAACAGAGTTAGGCTCCATTTGCAGTATTTAATGCAATCGTACTACAGGCAGGGTACTACGTAATACAGGCAGGGTCAAACACAGTAAACAGCAGCAGCGTAGACAAGGCAGAAAGTAAACAATATATCAGGCACAGGTCGGGGCAGGTGGCAAACAGGAAGTAGAATGGATGTGATGCATTATGGGAATTGGAGTTTGCAGATCCAGTTAGTACTCTGGTGACGGCTCCCTCTGGTGGCGTGGCGGAGGCGGTGCTGGAGCCTCCTCCGTAACAGAGTTCCCCCCCGCGAGCAGCTCCTGACGTGAGGATGAGGGCGGCGCCGGGGTCGACAACGAGGGCGAGAGGCCGGCTTTTCTGGATGATTCTGGTGAAATTCTTTGGTTAAAGTGGGATCCAGGATATCACCTGCGTTCACCCAAGACCTCTCCTCCAGGCCGTACCCCTCCCAGTCTGCCAAATATTGCAGAGTGCCACCCCGATGCCTGGAGTCTAAGAGCTCACGAACCCTGTAAGCCTCTTCGCCATCGATCATGATTGGGGGGGTCTGTTCACTGGGTGCTTCCTCAGCAGCCCCCACCGGACCACCAGCGGGTTTCAGGAGGGACATATGAAAAGTGGGAGAAATATGGTAATTAGAGGGCAGTTGTAAACGAAATGATACTGGATTGACTTGCTTAATAATCTTAAAGGGACCTACATACCTTGGACTGAGTTTTTTGCATGGAAGTTTGTAGACAACCACACCCATTGACCTGGAGCAAAGGCAGGACCTGGACGACGATGTGCGTTTGCTTGATGTGTCTGACGTCTTACAGCATGCAATAAATGCGTATGAGCTCTGTTACAAACTTCTTCACTCTTTTGTAACCATTCATTTAACCTCAGCATACTCTGCCCACATGAGGTATCTGCTCCAATCATTCTGTTGTTGTTGTCAGTATGTCCTAAGAAAGCGAATGATCTCTTGATTGATTCTCTCTGTCTGACCATTAGACTGGGGATGGTAACTTGATGTAAGACTGATGTTAACATCTAAATGTTTAAAGAATGCTGATCTGGATGAAAATTGTGGACCTTGATCAGAGACAATGTCTTTTGGAAGACCATAAAATCTGAAGACATAATTACATCAAATTTCTGCAGTCTCAAACGACGTAGGGAGCTTGGGTATTGGGACTAAGCGACAGGCCTTCAAAAATCTATCCACAATTGTAAGTATAGTGGTGTTACCCTGAGACCCTGAGAAATCTGTAATAAAATCTACGGCAAGGACGCTGAGGAGTGGGTAGAGGTTGTAATAGACCAGCTGGTAGTTGTCTGGGTGTTTTTGAGGTTTGACATGTAGCACATGATTGAACTGCTTTAATGACATCTGTGGCTAGAGAGTCCCACCAAAATCGCTGTTTTAATAGGTCCATGGTTGCTGTTATTCCTGGGTGACCAGAACTGACACTTTCATGTACCAAGGTGATTAACCTTCCTCGTAGATTCTGAGGGACGAAAGTGCGATTTGGGGGGCAAGATGGTGGTGGTAGGGTCTGGTTATTAACTTGATTAATCTCAGTCATTATATCCCACTGTACAGGTGCTAACAGTAGTCTCTCAGGGATGATGTTTTCTGTATTTGTGGTAACAGGGGTCTCTTCTACTTGGCGGGACAAAGAGTCTGATTTGTGTTTTTTGAACCGGGTCTACAAGTCACAGTAAACTGGAATCTTGTGAAAAAGAATGCCCATCTAGCCTGCCTGGGGTTGAGCCTCTTAGCCGAGCTGAGATATTTCAAGTTCTTGTGGTCAGTGAATACTGTAAATGGGAACATAGAGCCCTCTAGCCAATGACGCCATTCTTCGAGTGCCAATTTCATGGCTAATAGCTCTTGATTCCCGACATCGTAATTGCGTTCAGTAGGAGTCAGCTTTCTAGAAAAAAATGCACAGGGAAACATTTTGGGAGGTGACCCCTGCCTCTGAGACAGCACAGCACCCACACCCGAGTTAGATGCATCAGCTTCAACGATGAAGGGTAGGTTTGGGTCAGGATGTTTTAGAATAGGGGCCGTGGTGAAACGTTCCTTTAATCTTGTAAACACGATCTCTGCCTGGGGAGACCAACGGAATTTGCCTGAAGTCCACAGAACAGTCCACTGAGCGATGGGGTGGTAGCTGAGAGGCCTTTACTTTGTTAAACGCCTCCCTAAGATCAGCGTATTCTGGAGGAACCTTGGTACTTGGAGATAGAGAGAGGTTGAGCTTATTAACTTGTTTACATGATTCACCTTAGCCAGGCATTGTCCTTTACAGTTCTTTCCCCACTGAAGCAGTTCTTCATCAGTCCATGAAATCACTGGGTTATGTAGACGTAACCAGGGAAGGCCTAAAATTATGTCATGCTTGGGTGATGAAATTACAAATAGACAGACCTGTTCTGTATGTAGTTCCCCAATACGAAGACTGATGTTGCTGGTTTTCTGCCAGATGCCAAGGGCCCTCTCCAAGGGGCCAACCATCTAGTGCCTCCAAGGCTATAGGGGAATCACAAGAGGTTAGTGGTATGTTATTTCTGAGTGCAAACTCTTGATTGATGAAATTACCCTCTGCTCCTGAGTCTATGAGTGCCAAGGTGGCTACGGTTAAGTTTTCCAAGATGATTTCAACTGGCAATGTGATAATTGATGAATGAACTTTAGACGTATTAGTGACACTCACCACGAGATGGCTGGAAGGAAGATGTGAAGGACAATGAATCTTGATATGACCCGGTTTGCCAAAGTAAAAACATAAATGATGCTGGATTCTATGCATTCTTTCCTCCTGAGTGATATGTGTGTGTCCCAGCTGCATGGGTTCAACCTGAGGTGAGTTCGGTATGGTTTGTTGAAGAGACATGTTAGCCGATCTGCGAGAGCGAATTAAATTGTCCACTTGAATGGTTAACTCGATAAATTCAGTTAATCTCATTCCTTCGTCTCTGCAAGCCAGCTCCGTTTGAAGCTCAGGACTTAATCCCCTCCGGAAAAGAAGTTTTAAAGCATTCCCCATCCAGTCAGTCTGTGCTGCCGAGGTACGAAAAGTTAGAGCAAACTCAGATGCAGACTGAGACCCCTGCTTAATGTCAAGAAGCTGCTCCCCCGGGCTCTTACCACCAGCAGGGTGTTCACAAACCTCTCTGAACCATCTTAAAAAGACTTCAAATGAAGGAAAGACAGACCCATCAAAACTCCACACCGCAGTAGCCCAATCCAGAACTTTTCCTGTTACCAGTGAGCAGACTAGGGCAATACGACTAGAATTGGTAGGATATAAAGTAGGGTGCTGGTCAACAAATAGCGAACACTGTAGAAAAAACCCATGCATCTAGAAGGAGATCCATTAAACTTATCAGGAAGTGCTAGACGCGGGCTTACCGATGCTGATGCGATGGGAGTCGGGTTAACTGGTACGACTGGAGGAGGATTTATGTCCTTGTGTACTTTCACCAATTCCTCGGTTAACGTAGAAAAAGAGTCAGTTGGTGTTGATGCAATGCTAATTGTGAAGCCTGCACAGATAACTCAGACGATATTTGCATGATAGCTGCTGGATCTTGTTGTGGCGAAGTCTTCTGTAATGAAGGGTCAACAGAGTTAGGATCCATTTGCAGCATTTAATGCAATCGAGAACCTTTAGCTATGAAACTGGCTCTTGAGGAATGGAGACACTGGCTCGAGGGGGCTTCTCACCCATTCACTGTATTAACAGATCACAAAAACCTGGAATATCTGCGATCAGCTAAAAAACTTAAACCCGACAAGCAAGATGGGCTCTTTTTTTTACCAGATTCCATTTCACAGTTACTTACCAATCTGCTGACTCTCTCTCTCTGCAATCTCGGCATTCCCTCCAAACCAAGAATCGATCATTCCAGATAGACTATTACTAGCTCCAGTACAGTGGGATATCTCCACAGAAATTGAATTGGCCAACAGTCAGAATCTTCCTCTTGCTACATGCCCAGATAACCTCATGTTTGTTCCTGAGTCTCTGCGTAAACGCTTAACCGCCTTAGCCCATGAGTCCCCTAGCTCAGGTCACCCGGGTTTAATGGCCACAATAGAACTATTAAAGAGACATTACTGGTGGAGACATTAGACAATCTCTCTCCACTGACACAGTTAAGTACGTACATCAGTGTTCTGTCTGTCAGAGCTAAAAGACCCCCAGACAATTACCAGCTGGACTACTACAGCCTCTACCAACACCCCAATGCCCCGGTCCCATATAACGATTGACTTCATAACAGACCTTCCTAGATCTCAGGGGAATACCACAATCCTAACAATTGTTGATCGTTTTTCAAAGGCCTGTCAGTTGATCCCTTTACCGAAACTCCCGACCTCACTTGAAACTGCTGAACTATTTTGTAATAATGTCTTCAGATTCTATGGACTACCAGAAGACATTGTGCCAGACAGAAGTCCACAATTTACGTCCAGAGTCTGGTCTGTTTTTTTTAAGGGTCTGGGCATTAACATTAGTCTTACGTCTGGTTATCAAACCTAGTACAACGGTCAGATAGAACGCCTGAACCAAGACATCACTAGGTTTTTGAGATCCTACTGTCTGGAACACCAGGAGGATTGATCCAAGTTTTTAATGTGGGCTGAATATGCACAAAACTCCCTAGTAAAACCATCAACCGGGTTGATACCGTTCAAGTGCACATTGGGCTTCCAACTTCCTCTGGTTGCTTGATCTGGCAAACCTACGGAACTCCCAGCCAACAACGAATGACTACGAAGAAGCAAAGAGGTCTGGGAAAGAGCACATATGCATCTACTTCATGCGGTCAGAAGGCAAACTCTACAGGCCCACAAGGTCTCCTGGTCAGTGGGTTTGGCTATCAACCCGAGATCTCTGCTTGAAACTTCCATGCAGGAAATTAAACCCCAGATACGTTAGTACATTTCAGATCTTGAAACAAATTACTCCTGTATCATTCCATTTGAAACTGCCTGCTAATTACCGCATATCTCGCACTTTCCACATGTCCCTCCTAAAACAGGCTGAGGACAGGCCGAGGAAGCACCCGGAGGCCAAACCCTATAGAGTCCGTGAGCTTCCCGACTCGGGGCGGTACACTACAGTACCTGAAGGATTGGGAGGGGTATGGCCCAAAGGAGATCATGGTCATGGGTCATGGGTAAACGCAAGTGACATCCCGGATCCCACGCTGACTGAGGAATTCCACCGGGCTCACCCGGCCCCTCATTTCCGTGGCAGGCCCCGGCGCCATCTGCCTTCTTGAGTCAGAAGCCACTCGCAGGGTGGAGGTTCCAGCCTCTTCTCTGCCATGCCACCAGAGGGAACCTTCACCAGAGTACTGATCGGATCTCCATGAACTACAATTTCCACAATGCACTTACCTGAACTGATTACTTCTTGTTGTCCACCTGTTCCTCATCATGAACTGTGTATATATACCGGACTCTAACAAACACTTTTTGCGGAGTCTTGATTTGCCACGTGCATCATTTCTGAGCGTTTTTCCCTGTTTACTGTTTTGCCTTCTGTGTAAGACCTGGATTGTTTGTTTATTGATTGTCTCTGCCTGCCCTTTTGTATTGGATTGTTTACTGTTGCTGATTGTTTGCTACCTGCCTCGATCTTGGACTGTATTATTGATTCTGTTTTATTATTGATTGTTTGCTGCCTGCCCTTGAGCATTGCCTGTCCCCTGTTTACTCTATTGCCTTGCCTCCGCTGTGTTTGTTTGCTGTTGTTGACCCTGCCTGTTCACTCCGTCATTAAATACGCTGCAGATGGATTCTAACTTGTCTCACTCTTTGTTGCAGTACTTGGCATAATGACAGTAAAGTTGTCATTAAAATCTAATTTATAAAAACAACAAATACAAATGACAATGAATACAGAATATTAACAGGAAAAAACATAAAATAATAAAAATACATTTAAACTTTAAAAATAAGTTGGATTGTGATCACTGCATATATATATATATATATATATATATAGTCTCCCAGTGAACAAGCCAAAGGTGACAGTGGCAAGAAAACCTTACATCCAATCAGGACGCAGCTTCAAAATAATTGCTAACCTTTCATGAATTTAAAAAGAAAAAGGTGGGACTAAAGAACCCTTTCCAATTTACCCTTCAGACCCTTTCAGAAATAATACTTCTATTGTTAAAGAACCTTTCTAGAACCATACTTGTGTAGGGCTGATTGTTTTCCTAACTACCTCACATACAGTAAACATTGCAATATATACATCCTGATTTAATACATATTGATATCATAATTGCAGGGTCTGTGTGTAACACGGACGCGGAGCTATGAGGATCCATTCGCAGCGTTTTATTATTCAGGTCAGACAAGCAAACGGTAAAACACACCAGCAAACAGGAATATAAGAGGCGATGCAAACTCAGAGTTGATAGTCCAGGCGTGGGTCGAGGCAGGCGGCGAACAATCATAAATCCAAAACAGGCAAAGTCCAGGGCAGGCGGCAAACAATCCAAAAATGTAATCCGAAGCGGGGTCGTAGGCAGGCAGTGAGCAATCCGTAATCCAATAAACAGTCCAGTAATAGCCAGGTAAATCAACGAGGGAAAATTGCTCTGAAGTGTATGCATAAAGGAAATACAAGACATCGCACTGAGAGACAAAAGCTAGGCGTTTAAATAGCCCGCATGAGTGGGCCATGTGACAAACAGGAAATGAGGCGTAACGCATGTGACAAAAAGGAAGTGGCACTAAGTCTATGGGACTTATAGTCCGGAGCACTTCAGTATTCGGGTGAAGGCTACCTCTGGCGCGCAGAGGAAGTGGTGCAGAAGCCTCCTCCGTAACACTGTGAGTCTCTGATGTGTTCTTGGGACACTGCCAAAGTGATACATGACAAATCTTGTAAAAACCATTATGATAATGCTTATATGATTTACATTATTTGACTTACTACACAAATACTAAATACATGTTTCGTATTTAAAATTTAATTCTGTTTACCTGCTGCTTACCGCGATGGTAGCACAAAAACGCATTGTGCCAGGCAAATAATGTAAACAAAACACAATCCATAATAAGAGACATGTTTGTGGTATAAAGGACAAACTTAAGTGTGCTTAGTGAAACTGTATATGTGTATGCTAAAAGCAATATTAACAATTTACAAACCTTTAACCAAGTTAAATGTCAACAGTCTCCTAGTAAGCAAGCCAACAGGGCAGCAGTGGCAAGGAACCAAAACTCCAATTATGTAAAGATGAATATACAACCTTGGGGAAACCAGTCTTAACCAGGTGGGCCAGTTTTAAACTGAGACATTAAAGCTGCAAATTGTTATTTTTTTTGGTTAAAACCAGAGAACGTATAATACGGATTTGTACTTTTATATTGATTTAAAAACTGTTGGGTCTGATTTTGTGACAAATGTTAAGCACTGAGGAATGTTACAAACAGAGATGGCAACAGAAGCATAGTTTTACTAATTGCAGCTATAACATCACACTGTTGTGACTAAGCAGGGAACAAAAATGTAGAATTTAATTGAGCGAGCTGGGGTAGGTAAATAGATAATAGGAAGTTTAATAAAGGGGTCATAATCCCCTTTGCTATTGGGTGATCCATGTTATGACTGTAATCTTTTTAAATTTGCATAAGGATGATAGTCTTACTGACCCAGAAATGGGACTAGTGTCAGGTTGAACTGTAACTGGCTCAGTCTTTCTCAGGGGTCGTCCCATCCCATCTCCCCACTATCTGGTCTGGATAAAGTGATGGTAAAGCTTCACACTAGCTGCACAAACTACCTGGGTGAAGGATACGTTAAGACTCCTGTATCGGAGAGGCTTGAACCCCGAATTACAATCGGAACTCACCTGTCATGATGAAGGAAGATCCCTGAGTAAGTACATTGATTTCTCCATTCACATTGATTATCTTATCTGTGCCCGTCGACCTCGTTGGGACTTCCTTCCTACCAGGGTTGAGCATGCATTAACCCCGAGCCTATGCAAGTGAACTTTACCCGCCTGACCACTGAGGAATGCGAACGCCGTTATCATCAGGGGTTATGTTTGTACTGCGGTCAGCCAGGGCATCTGAAAGCAACATGTCCAGTATGTCCCAAGCCCAAACATAAACCGGTGAGTATAGCTTTAACTATCACTCGTTCCTGCAATGTAATTCAACTACCTGTAACCCTCACATTTCCTGGTAATAGCATTCTTACCTCTGCTTTTATAGACTCCGGGGCCGCAGCTACCGTTGTATCCCTAGAGTTTGCCACAAGAAATAACCTACCTCTAATTGCTTGTTTCTCCTCTTTAGAACTGGAGGCGCTAGACAGCCGACTTTTGGGATTAGGATGAAAGAAGCAAAAAATGGAGGGTGTGCAACTTCAGATAGGTGTGCCCCACTCTGAGAATATTAGCAGCGCTAATACAGCGCTAACACTGTGCGACACTGTGTGAAACTATGTTCCATCCTATCTAACTGTTATGAGGGGGAACCTTTCTGCGGGAGCCGCTGTTTCCACTCGGCTTGTTTTCTTGAGACACGGGACTGTAGCAGTGTAACATGTCGAGTTCATACAAAAACAGGTTACACAAAAGTTATACAAAAGTTACACTTGAAAACTTTTGTTTGGGCGTTGGAGCTGTACAGCCGGACAGCGCGGGGCGTTCGCGTCAAATCGCTGGACAACAGCAGCCTAAAACTGAAATTAAGGTAAGTTGCATTTCTACCACCAGTCAATTCTGGGAATAGTGTATGTGAGTCTACAGAAACTACTTGTTCAGTCTTTGGTTTTCTGCTACATGAAAAGTTTGAAATAGGCCTATTTACCCCTTTTTTTTCTGTTTTACACACATCGGAAAAATGGCGAATCACAAAATGGCGGCGGCGTACGCGGCGGCGGTGTACGCGTGGAAGAACTTCGGGACAGAGTTTTGCTCAATCGAAAAGAGAGACCTTGAGGTTCGCTCAATTGAAGATGAACTATCATTTCTGGAGACACAAATACAGGGGCTACTTGAGA
>JAZGTI010006983.1:6652-22427 GCA_036877585.1 Botia kubotai | reverse complement strand
ACAAAAATAATCAATCATTATTTATATTTCTGAAAGCATTCTTTGTTTACAGCATTTTTTCACACCTGCCTAAAACTTTTGCACAGTACTGTATATAGCGCTTTTTACAATGTTACATTGCTTCAAAGCAGCTTTACATAAAAAACAAAGAATAACAATAAAACAGAACAAATGTCAGACATGTTAATGGTATTATTGCAAATATGTGTGAGATGTTATGACTAATTGTAACGATGACTCAGGCAGACTGGGATCCATCTGCAGCACACTTTACTTTCAATGGTCAACAGGCAATAATCACAATGGAAAAAAGACACAGTGTAGACAAATCCAAATCGTAGTTGAGAAACAGGCATGGGTCGAGACAGGCAGCAAACAATCATAAACGATATAACAAAACAGGGTTGAGGCAGGCAGCAGAACAGCGGTATCAAAAAACAATCCAAACAAGGGCAGGTGGTGAAGAATCAACAATCAATAAACAATCTAGGTCATACACAAGAAACAAATCTGAGTAAACAATAGGAAAATGCTCAGAATTGTAGCACAAGGCAAACAAGACTTTGCAATGATCAATAAATGTGTCCAATTTAAATAGGTGCTTCCTCAGCCTCTCTTCCCAGGGCAGGTTTGAGGAGAGACATGTGAAAAGTAGGAGATATACGGTGATAAGACGGCAGTTTGAAACGAGAAGAGACAGGAGTAATCTGTTTGATAATTTGAAAAGGACCAACATACCTGGGACATACCTGGCACGGGAGTCTGAGGTGGAGATCCCTGGTTGATAGCCAGACCCATTGACCAGGAACATACCTTGGACCGGCTCTACGATGGGCGTTGGCCTGAGTAGTTGGTCTCCTGACCGCATGTGATAGATGTGTATGGGCCCTTTCCCAGACCTCCTTGCTTCTTTGGAGCCAGTCTGTAACGAAGGGGAGTTCAGTAGGTTCACCGGACCAGGCAAATAATGGAGGTTGAAATCCCAGAATGCACTTGAAAGGGGTTAGGCCTGTTGATGGCTTTACAAGGGAGTTTTGGGCATATTCAGCCCACATCAGATACCTGCTCCAATCCTCTTGATTCCTCTGGCAGTAAGATCTGAGGAATTGAGTAACCTCTTTATTTAGGTGTTCCGTCTAACCATTCGATTGAGGGTGGTAGCCGGAGGTGAGACTAATATTTACTCCTAGGCCCTTGAAAAAAGCAGACCAGACTTTTGATGTGAATTGCGGTCCCCTGTCTGATACTATGTCCTCGGGCAGATCATAAAATCTAAAAATATTGTTGCAAAGGATCTCGGCTGTCTCGAATGAAGAAGGGAGCTTGGGTAATGGTATAACCACCAGTAGCGATTTTTCTGGAGTTTGATTGTGGCAGTGATTCTGGGGTGGCCTAGGTGATTCATGGACTAATGTAATGAGCTGTTTATGGAAGGGTTCTGATACAAAAGTCTGGTTGGGAGGGCAAGTAGTCGGAGGTGGGTGTTGATTGTTGGTGGCAGCTATTTCAGTGGAGATGTGTTTTTGGAGCCAAGACGGTAGGTTACAGAGAAGTGAAATCTGGTGAAGAATAGGGCCCAGTGAGCTTGATGTGGGTTGAGTCTTTTGGCGTTGTGCAAATATTCTAAGTTCTTATGATCTGTTAGGACGACAAACGGATGAGTGGCTCCCTCAAGCCAATGTCTCCACTCTTCTAAAGCTAATTTGATAGCCAGCAATTCTCAGATCCCCACATTGTAGTTATGCCCTGCTGAAGATAATTTACGGGAAAAAAAAGCACACGGATGTAATTTAGGAGGATCACCATGGTTTTGGGAAAGCCTACTCTCGTATTGGAGGCATCAACCTCAACTACAAATTATAATTCCGGGTCAGGGTGTCTAAGTATAGGAGTTGTGGAGAATCACATCTTTAATTCTTGAAAAGCTACAGGAACACTGTAGCTTAGCTTTGAACATCTTTAACTGTTTTGGGTTGTGGCCAATGTGCGACGTCGATCCGGGGTAGGACGATTAGGACAGGAGGCCTTAGTGTGACCTGGTTCACCACAATACAGGAAGAGGTGATGTTGGATGCGACAAGCTCATGCCTCCTGAGACAGGTGAGTGTAACCCAATTGCATAGGTTCTGCCTGTTGTGCACTTATTGTGACAAACCCACCGGTCTGCAGGAACGAATTAGATTATTTATCTGGATCGTTAGGTTGATGAATTCATTGAACAATCTACCCTCATCCCAGCAGGTGAGCTTGGTTTGGAGATCAGAATTCAAATCCCCTGAGTACTCCGAATGAGAGGGCGTACTCCGATGCGGTGAGTTTTCCCTGGGTAAGTGTAAGCAGTTGTTTCCCAGGACTCTTTCCACTCGCTGGATGATCAAATACCTCTGTGAAGCGCTGCAGGATAACCTCAAAGGTGGGGAAAATCAACTCATCCAGCCTCCACACTGCTGTCGCCCAATCTACTGCTTTTCCAGTTAACAGGGAACACACAATCGCTATCCGACTTGAGTCAGTAGGGTACAGAGAGGGTTGTTGATTCACAAATAATAAACATTGGAGCAAAAAACCTTTACATTTTGCGGGTGAACCATCAAACTTTACGGGAAAAGCAAGACGTGGGCTTACCGGTCTGGAGTTGTTTGAATGGGGGGATGCTGGCGGTGTGCTAGCAAGCGAGGTTTGATACTGTGGCATTAAGCATGCACCTTGGAAGGCCCTCACCAGCTCCTTCGTTAGCGCAATGAGACGCGTGAGTTGCTGTTGGTGAAGAGCCAGCTGCGATGCCTGGACTGTGAGATTAGAAGACATTTTCAGGAGTGCCACTGTATCGTGTTGTGGCAAAGTTTTCTGTAACAATGACTCAGGCAGATTGGGATCCATCTGCACACTTTATTTTCAATGGTCGACAGGCAATAATCACAATGGTAAACAGACACAGTGAAGACAAATCCAAATCGTAGTTGAGAAACAGGCATGGGTCGCAACAGACAGCAAACAATCATAAACTATATAACAAAACAGGATTGAGGCAGGCAGCAGAACAGCAGTATCAATAAACAATCCAAATAAGGGCAGGCGGTGAAGAATCAACAACCAATAAACAATCCAGGTCATACATGAGAAAAACAATCAGAGTAAACAATGGGAAAACGCTCAGAATTGTAGCACAAGGCAAACAAGACTTCGCAATGATCAATAGACATGACTCCGCTAATACTCCGGTTTCCTCTGGTGGCGCGGTGTGGAAGAGGCTGGAGCTTCCACCGTGACACTAATTAGGTATACTAGGTGTATAGTATGTTTATGAATAAAGGGTTGACTGAACTGATAAAACCACAAAATAATTTAGCAAGATATGCGTTCTAGCTTACATAGGGATGGCATATAATAGATCTTAAGGGACAGGGGTATAAGGGATTTGCAATAGTACCATGAACTCCACACAACATGCAAAAGTAGAATACATACATACATACATAAAATATACATAAAATACATACAATATAAATATTAGAAGTTTCAATTTACAAAACCCTAGGCTAAGATGTCAGCACTCTACACACTACATTCTATTCTATAGTTCAGGAAGGAAATAAAAAAGTAATTCAAACCACACTATTGCAGAGACTACATATTGAACTTAATTGACAAACATGTCAAAGTAAGGAGGCTTTATCTTACCCGAACAATACAAATTAGTCTGAATAGTATAGGTTAAAGGTATAAGAAATATTTCACAGTGCTGCTAAATATTTTGTATAAGCCTTTCTGTTTACATAGACAATACAATAAGGTACACACAATAAAAGGTACACAACAACAAAGACTCATTTTTGTCTCCAAAATGTGTAGTTACTTTGTTTTGCCTGTGGAAGGCAGTGTAGACAAAACACATAATGAATGTGTGATAGATAAAAACGATCTTATTCGTTCATGTTTTTCCATACCTGTGAAGCCTTCTTGAAACTTTCTGCCCCATCCACTCTCAGCTCTGAATTAACTTCTGGCTCTGTCTATTGACAATAAAGAAGTTATTATTAGAAGTATTCTTTTTTATTTTCTTAATGACAATTTTATGATTGGTCTACATATAGTACTGCAACACTTAATATACATTAAGCATATATTTTATACAATGTACATAAACATGCAATAGCAACTTAAATTCTCACCTGTTTCTTTTGTTTGTGTCATCCTGTCTGCCCTGACAACCCTAGACTGTCTGTTTCGTGTTATGCTTGAGAACACAGAAAAAGTAAAACATTTGTGCAATAATAAAAGAGCACCTATAAAAATCTATAACAGAACGTTATGCATAGTGCATTTCTGTCGAATATATATATATAATGTAAAAATGGCATGGTTAAACACTAAATAAAATAATAAAAAATACGGTTCTTAAAAGGTTCTTTAACAATGGTAAAAGCACAAATGTGCAGAAATGGTTTCGCATTGGAAAAGGGGTCTTTAGTCCCGTTTTCTTTTTAAATTCGTTATTTCAGTTGTTTCGAAGCTGGCGCTGCCTTCTGATTGTCGCTCACGCACCAAAGCTTGTATACTACATTTTACAACTTACAGTGCTTGACTTTTTAGTTAAACAGAAGTGAATAGTGTTTTGGCGTTTTAAACGTAACGTCGCGGCGACTATGAAAATGTTGGTTACAGCCAACGCACTTGATGCGAGCATAGACGTGCAGTAAAACGTGAGTGACTGATTACCATGGAAACGTTAAGATCATGTATATACATAGACTATCTTGTCTCTTTAAATTTTAAATATAGATTTATAAATACAGACCCGTGAACACAGTGATAACCCAAGAATAACCCCCTGCTGCCTAAATAGGGCGGCCTGATGTCTGACCTTTTATGCAGGTGTTCATTCTGCTGATTCTTAAAAGAAAGTGTCTGTCTGAGACTGGTTATTATAATCAGAATATGGATACACTGTCACTGCTTGACAGCCACTAGATGGCAGCTAGAGCATCAACAAAGATGATATAAGAAGAGTGACCACACTATTTGTCTATTTATACATTAGCTTGCCACTTAAATAAATGTCTTCAGGTTTCTCCCATTTCCCCTTTCTGCATTGTTCTGGTCAGCTTCCATCAGTTAGGAGGCAGTACAAAGTTTCAGCTGCTATACAGAACAGAGCTTTTCTTTTTAAAAATGCTTGGAGCTGATATTTCTGACGTGGTGTAACACAGGGCATGGGCGTCACTAGGGCTTATCATTTAGTGCTCGAGTTAATCTAATTCATCTAAAAAACTAAAATGTATGTGTTCAGCATAATTCTTCATATGTTGTTCTTTCAAAATGGTAAAGTTGCGGAAATAGTTTTTCCATGTCTTGCTACAAAATAAGAGAATAGTTGACCATTGACAACAAAAAGTTTTTTACATTTTTATATCGGACTCTTACTTTCACTCTGCCCGGTTGGTGGAATGAACTTCATAACTCAGAACTATCAGAACGGCTGAGTCATTAGCTGTTTTCGAGAAACAACTAAAAACTAAAAAAATATAAAAAATATTTCAGTGTCTTACACTGTGTTGGAATACCTGAGACCTGTCTAAAGCATTTATTCATTGTTGCTTTTATAGTTGTTTGCTCTTACAGTTTATAATGGTAATAACATTTTAATTTGACAATTGGTCATGGTCTGTGTAAAAACTTAAAGGGACAGTTTACCCAAAAATGAAAAAACAATTCATTATTTGGATTCAATAATAATGTTTAGGCACAGAGAAACAGCACAGGTCAAAATTTTCATAAAATAATGGATTGTATTTTAGTTTTTCCACCAAATCTATTTGTATACCTTTACAACACCTGGAATAAATAGCACAAGTCACATGAAATAATTTTTTTGTCCTTTTGAAGCTCTGAAGAGCCAAACCCAATCGACTGAAAATGTAAGAACAAAAATTACAGGTTTTTTTAGCAGTTTTTAAAAATCTCTGTTCTGGTTCTGAAGAACAAAGAAGCCATAGAGGGTTTGAATGAGACAAGGGTGAGTAAATAATGGTAACGATAATGTTTTTGAAAGAACTAACCCTTTTACATGGATTTTGCAAATTTGTCCTAAATTCATTAATTATACGTCACTTGGTGTTTAGTGAGTAGGGCTGAGTGGATTTCAGCACAGTTTTTTAAAAGCAGAACAATGTTGTGAAGTGATAATTTTCTACTGTCTCTGGTATAATAACACTAAATTAACTTGTGCTAGTCAGATGAAGTCACTGACTGAGCATTGAGCACACAACTAAGATTATTCAATAAACTCTGCTCATTTAATTCCATTATCACTTCATTATCTGCCTGCTATTCTTCCCCTCCATCTCCGAATTTGTCTCATGGTTAAGTTTAAGTGTTATCTCTCAGCAGTAGACTATCTTTGATTAACGGACAAAATAATTTTTCGGAAGAGCCTAGTGAAATCTAGTGAACTGGACCTGAACCTTGGGTATTTGGATATATCAACACTTTTAAACTTATTATTAATTAGTCATGCCTGACCTAAATTATATGCATTTCAAAATCAAAATCTTGATCTAAAGACTTGTATTAAGTCTTAAACCCTAAAAAAATCAAAGCCTAGGTAGGTAGTATTGAAATTCCTTTTAATTAATTACATTTCTTTTAATTGGTTACCTTCTTTTTATAATAAATGAACATTTAAAGGCAAATAATACTCAGCCTTTAAGATATGAAATACAAAGTTTTATTCAAAAGTGTAGTCAGCTCTGGATATTTTGTCTTCAGCTTTGGGTTTCTAGGCATCGGGGTACTGAAAGTGTCAGTATCCAAAGTTGTGGTCAGTATCAAAATATCACAAACCAGGTCACAGAAACAAACCAGCCTAAACTGTCTGATGCACTCAGTAACCTCAGTCCAAGATGGCTGTCATTTCTAAGTTTCTATTGAACTCAACCAGCAATGGTAATGAACTCAGTAACCTCAATCCGAGATGGCTAATGTTCCTTTAAAGGTTCTAAGAGTAGAATCACTGTTTTTTGTGTCCTCAAACACACATACACTTCTGTGTCATGGTATACGGTATGTTATTTCTTTAAAAAAATTGTAAGCAATGCATTATATTCAATATATTGGCTATATATGTGTAACAAAGAGATATCTAATATTTTAAACGAGGCAGGGTAATTGCATTTCCTTGGTATTATACAATAGTGTCTTCAGCTACCTCATAATTGTAATGGTAAGTCAGAATCAAGACACAGATGTTAATATAATTGTCAGGGTCCTGGCTTCTTGTCAGGTCTGGAGATCGCGTTTTGCCAGGATCCTGACACAGTCAGCGTTATATGTCAGAGCGCGAGTTCAGACTCCGACTCTAACCGGAACCAAACTGCGTCAAGACGAGTCGGAATCTAAACCTCGAGCTCTGACATATAGCACTGGCTGTGTCACTCTGGTGACATTCTGTGCATTCTGTGTGGAAGCACATGACTCTGTTGTTTACATCTGCCATGTGCTCTCCGGTCTTGCGTCATTGCGTTTGGGTTCTTTCTTTGTTTGCCCTTGACAGAACAGACCAACCAACACTGAACTCAGCAGGCAGCGATTTTCTTTTTTTCCTGTTGCCGTTTCTGTCAGTTTTTTTGTCTTGCAGTCTGTCATGGCCCCTACCTCGGAGTGGTGGCGTGGTCAAATTACCCTCAACACCATCTCTGGTCAACAGCTATTTCCTGGCGGGTCTCGACTATCCTCCCCTTTTGGAGGTGGAGGGGTTGATCCGACGCCCATTCTGGTAGTTGGTGGAGGTCCTCTTCTGGCCACCGTAGTTGGGGTATGTCCGTGGGGTCTCTCCACCCTTCTCTCCGGAGGCCTGCCAGGGCCACGAGCGGAAGGGCCTGCAGCCGGGGATTGCATCAATCGGATCTCCAATTCGATGTAATCAGCCCCTGGAGACTCCCTCCGGCCGGCGTGCCGGGCTTCCCTCCGGCTGGTTTAAAGTATGGAAATGGGGGTCCACATCCTGCGTCCGGTGTTTCTCCAGGTCGCCTACCAGGACCACGGTACCACGCCTACAGTTCTCCCAGTCCTCCTAGCCCTCCCTTATCCCCTTCTGCCCAGACTGATTTACCATTGTCTTGTAGTCCAATTTTTGCCCTGTCTGTTATGTTGCCCGTGTTATTGCCTGTCCTGCTGTCCGTGATACCTGTCCTGTATCATGTCATGCCTGTCTTATTAAATATTCTGCCCATCTTGTCCCATGTTTTGTTCCTGTCTAGTCTTGTCCTGTTGTCCACACACCCTAGTGGTTTTTAGTGTGCCTGTCCCGTCGTGCCTGCCTGTCCCATTCTGTCCTGTTGGTCTGACTAGGGAATGCCCAGTGTGCGTCCCTTAAGGGGGGGCCTGTGTCAGGGTCTTGGCTTCTTGTCAAGTCTGGAGATCGTGTTTTGCCAGGATCCTGACACAGTCAGTGTTATATGTGAGAGCGCGAGGTTTAGATTCCGACTCGTGTTGTCGCAGTTCGGTTCCGGTTAGAGTCGGAGTCTAAACTCGCACTCTGGGTGTGCGTTCTGTGTGGAAGCACATGGCTCTGTTGTTTACATTTGCCATGTGCTCTCCAGTCTTGCATCATCGCTTGGCCTCCTTGTTTCCTTGTCTCCTCGTTTCCTTGTTTATATTAATTTTGCGCACCTGTTTGTCGTTATTCCCCTTTGTATTTAATGCCCTCATGTCTGCTGACCTGGGCTGGTCTGTTCTATCCAACCTTGCTCATTTTCCCATGCGTTTTTATGATTGTGTTTATCCCGAGTTCCTTCCGCGTTTTGTTGTAGTCTCGTTGTTTGTTTCGGGTTTCTCATGTCTGGTCCACATTCTGCATCAGGTCTGTTATCATTTGTGTTTGTTTATTGTATATTTAAAAGTTTATCTGTCTTTTATTTCAATTGTAGTTTTCTTGTTTGACTTTAATTTGGTGTCTAATTTATTATTGTTTATTTATTTTTACTGTTTGGTTTTCTATTTGCCTTTGTAGCCTTTCGCCCCCCTTGTGGAAAGTTTATTTTGTTTATTAAAGTGATCCCATGTCGGGAAGTTTTGAGTTTTTGTTATTTAAATAAAAGCCTTTGTGTTAATCGCTGTCTGCGTTTGGGTTCTCTCTTTGTTTGCCCTTGACAATAATCATACAGGCAGGTTTATTATACAATGAGAAGACAGGAACAGCAAGCGAGTATAGACAAATATAAAGTCCTTTAACCAACAGATGATGATATTGATAGATGGCTCTATTACCAGATTCGGGAGGTCCATAAATGACTGTGGGATATCCAGGAGCTGGTTTCTGAAGATGATTACAGGTTAGTAGACTAAACACTGATGCTGGAACAAACAGGGGAGACAAAGGAGATCGAGGAGCATGGAGATGTGGAATCGAGTAAGTAACTGCATGAGTTTGAGTCCTTGTCCATAACGGAGACTAGACGATGTGACTGTGTGCAGCGTGTGTTCTTATAGTGTTTGATGATGAGCGTGATGATAATCAGGTGCGTGTGATTAGAATTCAGGCGATTGGGATCGTGAATTGGGAGCGGAGCCTCGTGTTTCCGTGACAATGCTCAACATAGATACACACATTTATGTTGAGCATTATGGCTGTAACCAGAGACCCTCCTAGAGACAAGAACAACTTCTGTGAGGTCAGTGATACATGGTTAATTTACGAAATATACCATGGTATAATATAGATACCATGTATATAGATACACTATTGCAGAAAAGTTTGTGATCCCTGGATTTCTGCAATAGTTACAAATAAAATGTGGTCTGATTTTTATCTAAGTAACCCTTAAATAATTTGTAGATCCTAATAGCAACAACCGCCATCAAATATTTCCTGTAGCTGCTTATAACATTGAAAATTAATTGTTCCATTCTGCCCTACAAATCTATTATTGTTTATCAATATTTCTGGATCATCTTGATTGCGTAGCCCTCTTCTGGTCATGTCATAGCATTTCAGATAGGTTAAGGTCAGTACTCTTACTTTGCAAAACACAAATCTTTGTATTTTTATTGATTTACTTGTGTACTTAAGTCATTGTCATGTCGCGTCACCCAGCACGCAGCTCCTCCCAGCTCAACCTGAGGTCATGGACTACTGCCCTGATATTTTTCTATTGAATGTCTTGATACAATTTTTAAGTAATTATTTTTCAATTCAATTCCATTTTATTTATATAGCACTTTTTACAATGTTGCATTGCTTCCAAGCAGCTTTACATACAATGAAAACTCGGTTACGTATGTAACCTCGGTTCCCTGAGAAGGGAACAAGACACTGTCTCTGGTTTAACGCTATGCCTTCGGTGTGACTGGTGTCTGAATCTCATGTCTAATCACAATAATGTAATTGGCCCACGGCTGTGCCTGATGTGCATCAGGTGTGCTCGTGAGTATATTAAGGCCCCTGTAGAGTGTGGCATCAACTTCTTTGTCTGAAGGAGACGTAGACAGGTGCCTGTGAGGCATGGCAACTGCGGGGAGGGCAGAGGACTCACTGTAGCACAAATAAGGGCACTACTCTGCCCACAATCCAGAGGAGTTAAGTTCAGAGGTGAGCTTGTGAACGACAGACCACAACCACCTGGAACTAACATGCTCTTTTACCTTCCTGAGGATCCTAAAGGGAGCGGAGGACCCTCCACAAAGAGGGTGCTACTCTATTTAACCCACGCCTTAGGAAGGCAAAGCTCTCATGTGTGGGTGTGGAGGACCTCCTATAGTGAAGGTACAACTCCACAAAACCCAGAAGACAGCAGCCAGACAAGACAAGACAAGACAAGAGCCAGCTGATCGCTAGCTGCCACCATCCAGCATACCGTTTCCTAAGCCAGCCGGAAGGTGGAAAGGCTGAGGACCCTATATCGCCCCTCTGCACCACAGAGGGAGGGTGCCACTCCACCAATCCATGGGAACCAGACTGTGGTGCTCAAACCCACAGACCGCTAGCTGAAGAGGAGCTCACCAACAGCAAGTTACGACTCCTCAGCCCAGCTATTTCCCAAAGAGCTTGCATAAGGGCTGCCAGCCAACCGAACCCCAACATCCGGGGGTGGCAGGCCAACTCAGATTACTCATATGATTGTAACGCTGAGCTAATAAGCCTATGGCTCAAACCCACAGACCGCTAGCTGAAGAGGAGATCACCAGCCAGCAGCGAGTTACGACTCCTCAGCCCAGCTATTTCCCAAAGAGCTTGCATAAGAGCTGCCAGCCTACAGAACCCCGACATCCGGGGGCGGCAGGACAACTCAGATTACTCATATACGCTGAGCTAATAAGCCCTAGCCGCACCATCAGAATCTGCAGAACTAGATGCCTATTGTGGGTGCCTGTGCTACCTTGGAGGATGGGACGATATGGGGGGGTTGTTGGTGTAAGACAGGGCTATTGTTTCTCACCTGCCCAAGCCTTAGCCCACGCGTCCTTCACCTGAGGGGTAGGTGAGAAGCCACGCTCTGCTTCTGGCCCTGCCTATGATCCTCAGACGTAGACGGGCCAGGCAGGGGGGCATCAGATGAGGACCTTTGAAAGGCTCTAGACTGCGCCTTTGGCACAAATTTACAATTACTGATGGGTCTGAGGAATCAGATGAATGATCCCGATGGACGGCTCTCCCCCCTAGCGGAGGAGTGAGAAAAAACATGCCATTCTGAAACTCCTCCGCTAAGTCCGCCTGCGAACCTCACAAAGAGAGTTTCTTAATCGAGAAGCCCTTGCAGTGCATGCACTCAGCTTCCTTAAGAACTGAACATGCCCAAGCAAATGACACACAAATCATGTGTATCCTCTGGCGTCAGAAATCTCTGACACAAAGGCGCACATTTCTTAAAAGACTTAGTAGTCTTTTAAAAGATACATAAAACATAATACACAGTATTATTGCAAATTTATATGGTTCATTATAAAATGTATATTAATAAAACTAATTAGGGATACTTAGGATGTATTTGTATTATGACTATAAAGTTGACTGAACTGATGAAAACTACAACACATTTGGGCCATTTGAATAAATGCATGTGCATCAGAAATACCTGTCATTGTACGTCATGGCTCATACCTCTCTCAGTTGTCTATGAGGGGGTAATGCATTCAGACTGCCTACTTAAACAGTATGTACTTCTGAGACTTTTTAACATTTAGTCAATTAACATGATAAATGACAGGTATCCTATTAAGCAAGATATGCCCTTCCAGCTTACATGGAGATGGTGCTTAGAAAGGAGATAACATTTTACGGGGCAAGGGTATAAGGGATTTGCAATAATACCATAAATATCTGAACATTACATAATAAAATAGAAAGGGAGACAAAGAAATGATAAAATAGTAGAGCAGTTTTTTAGAGTCTGTAGCTAGATCATTATGCTCTAAAAGCAATATTAACAGTTTACAAACACCTAAGCCAAGTTAAATGTCAGCAGTCTCCCAGTAAAACAGACAACAGGGCCACAGTTGCAAGGAACCAAAACTTCAATGATGTCTAAATGGAGAAAAAACCTTGAGAAAAAACAGACTCAGTCAGGAGGGCCAGAGGAGTTCTCCTCTGGAATGTTAAAGCTGTAATTCGTAACTTTCTTGGATAAAATCAGAGAGCTGATAACACAGATTTATAATTTTAAATTGATTTAAAACCTGTTGGGACCTTGGGAAAATAAAAGACAGATTTAGTGTGGAGCCAGTACATCTGTTCTTAGAAGTGTCACCCGGTTCCAGTTTACCTAGTTAATGCATCTTAAAAATCCCTTAAAAGATTTGGGTAATAAATTTATAGGACTAGGTGTAGTCTAGATTTTAGAGATGGGTCTTTAATCTAGATTAAACTGACATAGTTTATCTGCCAACACTGGGAAGACTGCTCCAGAGTTTGGGCTCCAAGTGTGAAGAGGATCTAACACCCGTGCTTTATTTTAAAATTCTGGGTATTAAACTGGCCAGAAATTTTAGATCACAGTAAACGTGAAGGACTGTAATAAGACAGGAGCTTGCTGAGGTACGAAGGAGCTAAACCATTTAGGGCCTTGCAAAATCAGCAGAATTTTAAAGTTTTTATGATGCTTGATAGGCAGCCAGTGCAGTGTTGACAGATCAAGACTAATATGGTCAATTCTTGGTCACAGTTCTTGTGAAGTTTTTGTACTAAACCTGCAGGGCAGCCACCCAGTAAGGAATTAAGCCTAATAATTAAGTCTTGATGTCATGAATGCATGAATTAACTTTTCAGTGTTTGACATACAGAGCATGCAACAGAGCAGTTTTGATTTATTTTTATGATGAGAAATGCAGTGTTTCAAGAGTAAGTTCCATTTGGTAGGGTTTGGTCAAATATTTAAAACTTCTGTTTTGTCTAAATTTAGTTGTCTTGAGTTTAGAAAGTTGCTAGTCATCCAAGTTTTGATATCGACTATACATTCTGTTAGTTTGGTGAATTTATGCGTCTTGTTGGGCCTTGAAGAAATATACATCTGGGTATCATCAGCATAGCAATGAAAACTAACGCCATGTCTCTTAATCATTTCTACCAGAGATAGCATTTACAGGGGGAAAAGCAGAGGTCCAAACACTGAACCCTGCGTCACTCTTTCTTTTGATTTAAACCAAACCAGTGCAGCCAATTATGCCTACATAATTTTTAAGCCTATTTAAGAGAATTCTGTGGTCAATAGTGTCAAAGACTACAAAACATTTGGGCCATTTTAATAAACGCATGTGCATCAGAAATACCTGTCATTGTACGCCATGGCTCATACCTCTCTCAGTTGTCTATGAGGGGGTAATGTATTCATTACTAAGGTCGAGTAGCACTAGAAGAGAGATGCAACCATGATCAGCCGACAAGAGTAAATAATTTGTCTATGTACTATGATATGGTCTAAATCCTGACTGAGTAGGTATAGGATTGAGCATACATGTTATTGGTATATATGATTTCATTATTTTAGACAGTTTATCCTTATCTGTAATAGAGAATGACTGGAGATGTTCCTTATGATGCGCCATCTGATGTGTTTGTGTTGCAGGCGTTTGTATGTTTATGATTTTTTCTTTGAAAGTATGTATTTTGTTATTAAAGAAAATTCATAAAAACATCACTGCTATGATATTGACAACTGTTATAATCAGTTGACACTTTATTTTAGGTTAATTTAGCCATGTTGCAAATAAATAGGGGTGTGTTTATTTTCTTCTAAAAGATTTGAAAAGTAGGCAGATCTGGAGTCTTTAAAGCCTTTCTGTAAGTTGAAACACTCTCCATCCATGCTGTATGGAACATCGTTAGTTTGTTTTTCTCCCAATTAAGCTCAATTTTCAAGGCTGCTTTTTTAGTTTTTGCTAGTTTTTGCTTTTAGTTTTACAAGTATGCTTGTTATACCATAGCGTTGTGCTGCTGTCCTTTATCTAAATCTACCTAAATCTTTATTGGCAGAAGTTATCGTTCTACTGCAAGGAGCTGATTTTGCAACCATGGGTATATGTATTAAACAGGTATTTAATCTAAATCTTAATCTAAAGTATAATTACGGCAATCTAAGGCCAATACTACTTCTGATAAATTATTTAATAAAGTTAAATTCACATTTGCAGCAGCTAGAGTTCTCATGCAAACTAACAAGTATGACCATATAAGCCCAATTGTCAACACTAAACTGGCTGCCTATCAAGCATCGTATAAACTTTAAAATGTAGCTGATTATCTACAAGGCCCTGAATGGTTTAGCTCCTCAATACCTAAGTGAGTTCCTCTCCTATTACAGTCCTTTGCGTTCACTGCGATCTGAAAATTCTGGTCAACTGATAGTACCCAGAATTTCAAAAACAAGATCCTTTTTGTATTTGGCGCCCAAACTTTGGAATAGTCTTCCCAGTGTTGTCCGGGAGATACATTATGTCAGTTTAAATCTAGATTAAAGTCCCACCTTTTTAATCTAGTCTACACATAGTCCTATTGATTTATTACTCAAATCCCCTAAGAGATTATTATGCTGCATTAATTAGGTAAACCAGAACTGAGGACACTTCCCACAAGAACAGATGTACTGGCTCCACACTAAATCTGTCTGTCTTTCATTTCCCCATGGTCCTGTGGTCAGCTGGATCCGAACTCTGAGACCAGATGGTGGGGGACTGGATGGAATGACCTTTGAGACAGATCATCAAGATTTGATAGACTTCCTTAGTAAATTTAACGTTATATACATGGCTACTTTTAGCCTGGTTAGTTTCTATATTTTGTTCCCTGCTTAGTCACAGCAGTATGATGTTATGGCTGCAATTAGTAACATTATGCTTTGCCATTTCTGTTGGTACGATTTCTCAGTGCACGACATGAACTCTGTTCATACACATCATTGGAGCTTTGGTACCTTGCCACTGTCACCCTGTTGGATTGCTTGCTGGGAGACTGCTGACATCTAAATTAGCTTAGGGTTTAGTAAATTGTAAACTTATGATATTTTTATTGAATATATTTTATGTATGTACAGTTGTGGCCAAAAGTTTTGAGAATGACACAAATATTAGTTTTCACAAAGTTTGCTGCTAAACTGCTTTTAGATCTTTGTTTCAGTTGTTTCTGTGATGTACTGAAATATAATTACAAGCACTTCATACRTTTCAAAGGCTTTTATCGACAATTACATGACATTTATGCAAAGAGTCAGTATTTGCAGTGTTGGCCCTTCTTTTTCAGGACCTCTGCAATTCGACTGGGCATGCTCTCAATCAACTTCTGGGCCAA
>JAZGTI010006982.1:0-22427 GCA_036877585.1 Botia kubotai | reverse complement strand
CAATATAGGGAATTGTTCCAATTTCTAATAGGTTTTATATATGGCATATATGGACATTGGATATATGTACATATATTACATTTCTGTATGGGAATGGTTTTAAAAATAAAAGGTTTTTTATTTTTGGGTGAGCTCTTTTTTTAAATTTTAAGACTCTTTTGACAATTGCATATTTAAATGTGTATGTTATAATAGCTCCAAGTTCATTTAATAAAACATTTTGTAAAAAAATGTTTAAAAAGCAGACAAATTTTGTAATCATTGTGTAAGTTTAGCTATTGCCCCCCCATGATTATTGCATCATTATTGAAAAAAACATTTTAAAAGAATAAATAAATGTAATATTACATTTATATATGGGCTATATTCTAGTCAGATAATGTAACCTCTTATGTGGGACTCACCCTTTCCATAACAGCTTGCTTTATGGGCAGGTTTTAAAGTCGTATTCTCTTACCACAAACTCTGCATTTCTAACCAATCACACTTCAGCGTTCCACCCAAAATGCCACCATAACCAATCAGAAAAAATGTAACCCGTAAGTTTTCATGATTGTTCACAGCTGTCAGGTCAAAAGATCTCAAGTACTCGAGTGCTTGTGCCCGTCCCTGTCCCCATATAGGCTGTAATTTCACCTGCAAAGTGGTTGTTGTCAGAGTGACTGTTACACGCCACTAAATCCACCCACATCTGGCGGGTTGGTAGGTTTAATGTCACAACCGTAGTAGGCATACATATATAATATAATATTCTCACTTTAAATAGTTCTGCACATGCGTTTACATTTGTTTTGAGATGCTTAAGCACCTTCAAGCATCCCCATAGAACCAGGCCTGCATAGCACAACGTGGTATGGGCTGTTCCTTGGCATAGGCAATCTATAGCATTCACCTGTCCTTCTCCTGATTCACAATAGTCGTTCCCACCACAGTTCACAGTGAACCTAATATATCTTTATATTTCTTGTAATAACATTAATAATTAACATAAATATCTGTAAAGTTGTGTTTTGCGCTGTTGCTTCGATAAAGCATCGATCCAGTCAGTAAGGGGTGTTGCACATTTTACATGTCCAAGCTAAAGTTTATTCTTGATGTACATGGGCCAGTTTTAACATACTATGTGTTTAATTAGCTTACTATGTGTTTAATTAAGTTAGCTAGCCCAACTGGAAACGTTAAACAAACAGGTTATTTGATATGTTTGTGTCTATCTAAAAACATATTTTATAAAAACTGGCGGTAGATTATTCATTTTCAACCCAGTTTTGTTTAGCTGTGTGGTAGAATTGAGTAACCCATGAAGGTTTTTTGTCTTTATTGATGTCCTGTTTTCCTGGTATTCCTGTTTTCCTGGTATATTTGGACAAATATAATGTAATTTAATGTAAAACTATGTGAGATTTAAAACTATGGTGCGGCAGGATTTTGGCGCATCATCCAGAGACGTAACTTACTGCAGATGCTGAACTGCCCCATTAGTATGTGTACACAAAAAACAATTGTGACTTTTATGAAACAATGCTGCATTGCACTTCTCATCCCATGTGCGACCCTCGCCCCAGCTTAGCATTCCGCTTTATGCGTGTGCACTATGCTCAATCTCTCACACTCAGACGGTTCACTCACGTACTGGTCCGTGTTCACCAATAAAATAAGGTGAGACAGCTTAAACGGCACTCCACTCCAACATTACACTTCTTTTATTATTATGTCTCTATTAAAGAAATATTTCAGTTTCACCTTTTTTGTTTTTTTAACTTTTTAATTTGAATTTATGGGTAAGAGTTCAAAAAATATTTGATCATATTTCCTTATATCTATCATTTTGAGGCTTCTCTAACAAGCACATCAAATGGCATTTAGGGTTGATAAGCGGGGCGGAATCTTTAGAATGTCTGCTCACATGCTGGATCGACAGCAGTTATCCACTAGTACAACTAGTATATCAGTTATCAGTGTACAGCAAACAGGTACAGATAAAACAATTTAACAATGCCAACCACTTTAAATTTATTTAATGGCTCAAATGTATGCTCTCAAGTTAGTATGAATAGTTCACTAGAAAAACGTTGAATGAACTGCGTTGACAGCACTGTTTTTCCTGCTCGAGGGCTTTTGTGCTCGTGCAAGTACTTCTTTATAGTTTAACTCACTGTCATGGCAACAGTTGGCTATCAGATTACATCTGAAAATCACATCACACTGCTCAATCTCTCCTGACCCAACAACTGCCAATCAAATGTGTTTACCTGGTAAACAACAAACAAGTTTGTTGCCGTTTGTCAGGGCATCTGCGAGACTATGTTGCAGAGATTGACTCTACTTATTTTTTATAAATCATAGATATTATCTTAAAAAAATGACTTAACAAGATAATGTTTTGAAACAATATATTGAAATAACAAGATATTATCTTAAAATAATGATGTTATCTTGAAATAACAATTTGTTATGTTGAAATAACAATATAAGCGATTAGTCAGCAAGAGACAGCAGTAGTGTAAGTCGTTGTTTAGCTTATTTTTTTTACCTCGGAGTTTTTATTTCGGAGTTGTTTGATCTGTTTCTATGCATAGTGCTGTACTGTATTGAAATGTCTGTTCATGCAGCTATACTAATAAGTGTGTCCATATAAGATACTAGTTCCATTGCTCGTTAAAACATTTTAACACTTGTAAACACTGTAGCACAGTATCAATCCGAGCCATTCACGTGCTATAGGCTTTTTGTTTTGCTAATTAAAAAGGCGTGTTCAGCTGCATTCACTCACTCATCCAAATAGCTACATAAGCACCGCTTCACTTCTGGTGCGATAGCGTCAGCCCTACTCGTGAAGAGACCTATCCGACTCCACCGAGCAAGGACACCACCAAGACACTTAGGTATCTCTGATTTGTTTGTCTATGTCCCCATTTCCCCTTTCTCTGATGTTCCACTTGTTCTCCACAGCAGGCGTCACCCTCACCCAGTATACAAAAAACGCTGCTCCCCCTCCTACCTACGTCCCATCTGTTCTCTCTCGTGCACCTCCCTGAAGGTCTTTGGAATTGCCAGTCAGAAGTGAACAAAGCAGACTTCATTACAGCCTTCCATTCCGCTATCAACATATTAGGTCTTACTGAGACCTGGATCCATCCAGAGGACTCAGAAACCCCTTCTGCCCTCTTCTTTAACTACTCTTCTCTCACATTCCTCGCCAAACAGGCAGAGGTGGTACAGGTATGCTTATATCACACAACTGGAAATACACTCCTCTACCATCACTATCCTCTAATCACTCTTTTGAATATCACGCTATTACAGTTTTCTGTCTCAAATTTATTTTGTTGTACTTTACAGACCACCAGGTCCCCTACATAACTTCCTGGAAAAGGTGGACATGCTTCTTTAATCCTTCCCTGAGGATGGCAGCCCACTCATAGTTTTTGGGGACTTCAACATTCACCTAGAGAAGCCCCATGCAGCAGGCTTCCTAGAGCTACTCACCTCATTTGACCTCTCTCCCCTCAAGACTTCAGTAACTCATAAATCTGGCAACCAACTCGATTTCATCTTAAGACGCAACTGCACCACAGATAAGACTACCATTTCTCCTCTTCACACCACTGATCACTTTCATTTAATTTAATATCCATCTCCCCACATGGAACACACCTAAACTTCTGTTAGTTTTATTCAGGTGTAACATACACTTCCTATCTCCAAATACCCTCTCCCTTGCAGTCTCATCCTCTCTTCCGCCCTTATACACGTCTCATCTCTGAATGCGAACACTGCCACAGACACCCTTTGCTCAACACTGACATCCTGTCGAGACAACCTCTGTCCTCTCTCCTCCAGGCAAGCTCGCTCTACCTCTTCCAATCCCTGGCTGTCTGAAGTCCTGCATGAACACTGTTCAAAACTCAGGGTGGCTGAGAGAAAATGGCGATATACCAGAGAGCCTGCTGACCTCTGTAAATACCAGTCATTACTCTCCTCCTTCTCCACTGATGTCCACTCTGCTAAAACCGCATATTACACCACCAAGGTCAGCAACCTTTAACTCCCTTCTGTGTCCTCATCCATCTTCACTCTCACCCTTCTTATCAGCAGAATTTTTCACAAACAAAATAGCAGCTCTAAGCAGCTAATTCACACCCCCACCATTTCCAAAACCTGACCCACCCACACCTAAATCCCTGCTCACCTCTTTTTCCACACTCAGTGAAACGGAGGTCTCCAAACCTCTCTCCTGTCACCCCACTGCCTGCCCACTGGACCCAATCCCCTCCCATCTCCTACAGGCCATACCAGGTTCACTCACACACATCATCAACTCATCCCTTTTTACTGGCTCCTTTCCCACCACATTTAAGCAAGCCCTGGTTACACCTCCGGTCAAAAATCCTTTGCTCGACACTTCTATTACTAACAACTACTAACTGTCTCACTCCTCCCATTCATAGCAAAATGTTTTTAACCAGACATCATCTTTCCTCACACAGAACAACCGGCTCGATGATATGTAGTCTGGCTTCAAGAGCAACCACTCCACTGAGACTGTGATATTGTCAGTCACTGAAGCCACTGAAATACTACTAGATCTGTCTGCAGCCTTTGACACGGTCAATCACCAGATACTTCATAACACTCTGTCCTCGATGGGGATCCAAGGAACTGCACTCCAATGGTTTCAGTCCTACCTCTCTGATAGGTCCTTTAGGGTGTCATGGAGAGGTAAGCTTTCCAAACCACATCATATGGTCAAAGGGGTCCCTCAAGGATCAGTCCTAGGACCCCTTCTATTTTCCATTTACACAACATCATTAGGTCCTATCATAAAATCACAAGGCTTCTCTTCACTGCTACACTTATGACACCTAAATCTTCTTCTCCTTCCACCCTGATGACCACACAGAAACGGATCGTATATCAGCCTGTCTAAAAATCTCTGTCTAAAAACATATCTGTTTGAATGACACAACTTCACCTACAACTCAACCCAGCCAAAACTGAACTTCTTGTCCAGCTCACCCTTCCACCACACACAACTTCACGGTCCAGCTAGGCTCTACAACCTTGGGGTTGTCTTGTCTTGTCCGACCACATTGCCGAAACAACACGATCATGTAGATTCGCCTTATACTACATTAGGAAAATCCGGCCTTATCTAACTGAACATGTAACACAGCTCCTTGTCCAGGCCCTTGTCATTTCTAGGCTGGATTACTGCAATGCTCTGTTGGCTGGCCTTTCAGCATGGGCACTCAAACTACTACAAATTATTCAGAACGCAGCAGCTTGTCTAGTCTTCTAAGAGCCTAAAAAAAGCCAGTGTCACACCTCTCCTCATTTTTCTTTACTGGTTACCAGTTGCCATACGCATCAAATTCAAATCTTTAATCCTCACATACAAAACCATCACTGGCTCAGCACCAATTTACCTTAACAAACTCATACACATCTACACCCCTTCCAGATCCCTACGGTCAGCAAATGAATGTCGTCTTATACCCTCTTCTAAAGGCACACAATTACTTGATACACAAAACGATGCTGGTGATCTTCCAAACTATCTCTCACTACATTCAAGAAACAGCTAAAAACCTGCCTCTTTCATGAATACCCGACACAAGTATAAATAATTATATTAAAAACTATCAAGCAACAAAATGCTGAAATCTTGGTAAAAGTGTAACTATGCATGGCAGATGTTATTGCCTCCTTATAATTTTCGCATCATTGTTTTCCTCACCTTGTAAGTCAATTTAGCGTCTGCTAAATGCCTAAATGTAAATGTAAATAAGTTTAGATTTTTTTCTTCTTTTGGGGTTAGGGCTTCTATAGAGGTTTATAGGCCAAATGTGGAAAAAGTTGTTAATAGATAATAATAAGTTAATAATAATCTAATTATTATAAAATCAATAAAACAGTTTTTATCTGAATTAGATTGTAAGATGATTTTAATCGTTTGATACAGTCAAGTATCATGACCTCTGACAGTTTATGGGGGGTTAAAACTACCTAAACTTATACTTTACCATATCATGATATATTAATCTTAAATTAGATAATAGTTTACATGACATCTTATAAATCCTACTACATGGGAACTGTGCCTGCACTTTTTTAGTGCCAATACTTTTGGTAGTAAAGTGTTCAAACACCAAATTCCTGGAAAGATTGTAAGATCAGACTTATCACTAACGGAGAAAGTGAGATTGTACCTTAAAAAATGACATAGTAGCTCCATCTTTTATGACCCCATAGTCTATTTTTGTCTGCTTGGCCAGATCATCGGCTGAGTCAACGGGCGAATCCATCCTCTCTACAGTAAGAAAGGCAGCCAAGTTTGCTGTGTAGGAGGAGATGATGATGAGGGTAAAGAACCACCAGATGCCTCCAATAATTCGTGTGGAGAGAGCTTTGGGCATCAGCTCTGAACCTAAATGGGACAGGAAACACTTTATCCAGTACCGTTACAAATATTTGTCAATCTTAGTTAAACAACTCCACAGTACATATGATGAGTTCCACCTGTGGTTAATCTGGTAAGGACATGTGAGAGGAACTGACTTCATACACCAAAAAATAACCTTGACAATTGGGTTAAAAGTCTTTAGAAAACTGGCACAAAAAAGTGAAGTTTGTTTTGAAGAAAGATTTAATACAATATTGCGGTCACAACCCCACATGTGGTTGCAGGTGAGGTCATGGGTAAGAGAGGTGTCACTTACTGAGAGCCCTAAAACTGCAGGCACTTCTGCTTGCACCTAACTGGAAAAAAATACCAGTCCAGACTGGTTATAGCTGTGGAGAGATGTTTGCAGTAGAGCCTTGTATACACAGTGATTTCCTGCATTTACAATTGGCATAGTACAGAATCTTGCAAAACACTGGGGGCCAGGAGACACATTTTCAAGGCTGAGCTTCTTTTAATGTGACACAGCATGTTAAAAAAGCAACTGTCCTGTCAACAAATGTAAAAAATGTAAAGCTTCATTCTCTTACGCAGGTAAGCTGGCCTGTAAGGTTGCAAGAATTTGGGAAAAATGAGACATTAATGTAATAACGTGGTCTAGCACTTGTTCTAGGTGACATTTGATATCAATTGCAATTATCCAAATATTTTCTGGAGTCACTCTGTGTATATAAATTTTTGTCTCATTTAATTCAGTGTCCTTTGAAATACACAAAAAAAGAGTAAAATCAAACGTACACAGACACGATGAACAAACACAGATGAATTATAGCATGAAACCCTGAGTGAAACGCAAACACATGAAATTCCCATTTCAGTTCTGCTTGGATGAAAATTAGCAAAACTTCAGCTGACAAACTCATATTTTTAAATCTAGATTATGTTGTCATACATCAAGGTAAGTTTATGTATAAAGCACATTTCATACAAAAGGGTAATTCAAACTGCTTTACATAAAAATAATTTACAAAAAAATAAAACAAAAGGATGTTCAAGCTATGTTCAACCTATTGTGCCATTTTAATTGGCATAATATTATGCCTGTTGTCTTCAACAACAGATTTACATGCATCCAAGTAAGAAAAAACTGTTATGTTCCCAAAAAAAAATCGGAATAAAAATTATTCGCGATTCATCCAGAGCAGTTCGAAGATTTAGTCTCACTAAACCCCTCGTTTCCATGAGCCTACTCTGCTCTGATTGGTCAGCTGTCCCATCGGTTGTGATTGGCATTCCCATACACCATGTATTGTAAACAAAAAGCCCATTGCCCTAACTGAATTACCCTAATGCCCAAATTACCCTAAAGCCCATTTAGGGAGGCTTGTCACCAGAGATACTGTAAGTTATTACCAGGATTTTTCTCAGTTAAACATAGCATGTGGTACATTACGTGATGTGATAGCAGGGTTATTGTTTTTCTTATTTATTGAGGGGTATGTATAGGAACTGTATCAGAATGCCAAGTGAAGCTAAAAACCTTTGCTGTCATGAAGTAGGTTACTTCATGAAGTAGGTCAGAAATATAGCTTTTCCTATCATTGTTATGCTGATGACACCCAGCTCTACCTTTCTTTCCACCCTGATGATCAACTGAGCTTTTCTGACCACATCTTTAGAACCGCTCATTCCTGCAGATTCGCTCTCTACAAGGAAGGTCAGACCCTTCCTAAAAGAAACATGCAGCACAACTCCTCGTTTAAGCTTTTGTTCTTTCCAGACTGGACTACTGCTATGCTCTCCTCGCAGGGCTACTGTCAAGGTCAAAGGTATCAAGCCCCTGCAATTGCTTTAGAACGCAGCAGCTAAAGTGGTCTTTAACGAGCCTAAAAGAGCACACATCACTCCGCTGTTCATCCAGTTGCACTGGCTGCCAGTAGCTGCTCGCATTAGATTCAAGGCTCTGATGTTTGCATTCAAAGTGACTACTGGATTCGCACCTTCTTACCTGCTCTCACTTCTTCGCACTTATGTGCCCTCCAGAAACTTGCGTTCAGCTAATGATCGTCGCCTTGTGGTTCCATCCCAAAGAGGAAAGAAATCACTTTCCCAGACTTTTACTTTCACTCTGCCCGGTTGGTGGAATGAACTTCATAACTCTATTAGAAAGGCTAAGTCATTAGCTGTTTTCAAGAAACAACTAAAAACTCAACTATTTAGTCTTTACTTCCTTAACTAATCAACTTTTTCATTGTTGCTCTTATAGTTGTTAAAATTGCTTCCTTGTCCTCATTTGTAAGTTGCTTTGGATAAAAGCGTCAGCTAAATGACTAAATGTAAATGCACTACCAGTAGTATAATAATAACATGATGCAATGGTATCTACATGGTATAACCAAGCAAACCAGCAGAACTGTTTGAGGGCGGGTCAGAGTATACATTGTTCGTGGGCAGTCAGTAAAGACAGTAGACGGGCATTGTTTGCATTGTCTTATTAACCTGCCGGACAATAACTACCTTTAACTGAATGGTTTCATATGCACATTAGTGGAGATTTCTGGCGTAATAAATTGTGTATCAGGTTCCTTGTGGGTAAACATTCAACATGGGCTAAGACCAACTCTTTTCCATTTGCCTCTTCACATTTGGTAAAAGATTTCATGACTCCCTGGCCTACTTTATTATGTTGTTTGGTTTGGGGGGCGTATGGCTGGCTAATGCATGCCTGTGGGTACTAATAAAACTGCATCAGATGCTGCATGTCTTTATTATTGATTTCCCTCATATAATTCTCTGAGTTAGTGCCTCAGTGCTGAGAGAACATATTTAATATAGTATTTAAGAAAATATTTAAGAAAGAGTGCCATTTACTTAGGGGTGGTGTCAAATAAAAGCTAACAGTCTAATTAGGTCTGGAAATTGAGAACTGACACAGGACTGGTTTCATTACTGGAATCAAGTGAGTTTTTTGAAAGTGAGTTTTATGACGATTGGTTCTATTAATGGTTCTTGAACGTCCATCGACATATAGATGAATCACTATTATAAAACACTCCAACAGCAGGTCTTGCACCAAAATCAGCTTTCAGCTGAGCTGTGAAACAAATCGTGTTTTTATTACGTTTCTCTGTAGTCTGATTTACAAACAAGTGGCTCTTATGAAATGGTTCTTTTGAATGAGTCGGTCAAAAACACAGGAATTATCATTTTAAAACTGTTTAAATGACTCAGTCTGAGAATTGCTTTGTGTTTTTCAGACTTACATTAATGTATTTACTGACAACGTGAAGTTAAAGATAAATATTCATAACACAGAATTAAAAAATAAAATATGGGACAAAAAAAAATTATTTTGCTTTGTATATTGTATTGGATGGGAAGTCCCTTAACTAATCAAATACTAAAATAATTGGAATAATAAAGGAAAAATTAAGGCTGCAATCTGTAATTTTGCTTCTCTATCACCATCTTTGTTTATAACATTTATAACATAACACAATGATAGTTACTTATGTACTTTTCGTTACGTATGTTGAAGTCAAATAAAGCTAAACTGACATTTGCTGGGAAATATGACCCAACAGCTCAATTTATAAATCAGTTTTGAACATTGATCTGTTATGTACTTGCTCAATTACTCATTTTTGTTTAGTTTTCACTTTACTGATTACAGCTTTAATGCCTCTTTATTATCATCTCTGTTTGAAACTAAAATTGCAAGTTACTTGAAAGTTAACGTGGAAAACAATGTTAACTACTGTCCAACTATTGGTCAGAACCCACTTAGAACCTTTCTTTCTGTTTACAGATGTTACGTAACCACAAATTAAGTCAAACTGACATTTCCAGTGTAGTTGGACCCGGCAGCTAAAATTGTAAATCAGTATTATAAACTTATCGTTGCAAATCAGGGTAGTAAAAGGACACAGTTTTGAACACTGATCTGTTTTATACCTGCACATTTAATGATTTTTGTTTAACTAAGAAAGTTATGGATTGCAGCTCAAGTAACCAGAATCATTAAGTGAACTCCTAATTGGATCAGAATTATGTGGCTTGTTTAAGATGAGCAAGTTGTTTGCGGAACCTGGCGAACACTGCCAGGTGCATGTGGCTTGGAAACGATGACCAACTCTTGTCTCCATTCTAAACGAGGCATTTGGCATTTTAAACATGCCTTTCCTTACGATTCCTATTCTACAAAAACTATAATGCCACTCTGAAGCTAATTCCAGCTATTGTGAATGAAAAGAAATTAAAAAAATAAACTCAGCAGTATATTGGCCCAAGCAGTTCTGAAAAAAAGGAAAAAGAGAACGATAGAAATGGGATATGCCAACAGGATATGAGATGAACCACAGAGATGCCCCACCATGAATCTGCTGCAAACAGACCCACTCTTCTGTCAACTTTTCAAGCTCACAATCATGAAGGTCTCTGATGGCAAGCGAGTGTCTGGAAACAAGCAGTGCTGTTATCCCTCCAACCTGCCAGTGTGTATGACAGATGTTTGACACCCCTCATTCCCACCTCACTGACAAGCAAGATGATTCCTCCTCCTGTCAGAGCAGTCTGAACTCTGCATGGTTTGACAGGAAAACACTTGTGTCACGTCATTGTCAGGTTTTCTATTTTGTTTGTTGTTTTCTGGGGAGGTGTGTTGAGTTTGCACGAGAAGCTCAAGCTCACTGTACCTTGCTGCATGAGGGAGCCCACGCCAAACCAGAAGCTGTTGAGAAGTGTAAAGTTGTTTTCTACCACATCAGATCCCGGGTTACATGGATGAGCATCATACCATTCATATGGGCTGAACCTACAACAAAATCAAAGCCAGGAACCAGAAAGAGTTTCAAAGGGAAAACATTACCTTTGCTGCCAATTCAAAGATGAAGCATGTCATTTCTGAAGCATTACTGACACAAAACGATTTAAAACAATTTATAATAACAATTGCTGCTTCTGAAAAGGTAGGATTCCTAATTGGCACACCTTGGCACTCTCTTTAACTCTTTATCACTGTTTGATCACAGTCAGCTATATGGCAGGCACACTCTTCATTAGACTCTTGCCTTGTGCTGTTTCATAAGGCAAGCATCAGGATTACTATTACACCATTGCTGGTAATAACTGATACACAAATCATGTGGATTGTTTAGGAGAGGTGTGTTATTAAATTTCAAAGCCATCTGATTTAAGATTTTCACTTGATGGTTCACAGCTGAAAAAATGCCATAGCCGTACACTAAGGGAGGAACCTGAGCAATAGATCATGTTACACTTGGGTGGATCATTTGACCATTTACAATTACGCATTTGGCAGACACTTTTATCCAAAGCGACTTACATTGCAATATACTATACATTGTTTCTGAGTATGTGCAATCCCTGGAATAGAACCCATGACCTTGGCATTGTTAACGCCATGCTCTAACCACTGAGCTACAGGAAAGCCCAATAAACAACAAACCATATAGGAATGCCTATAACAATCTTGCAATATTGCATTAGCAACCAAAAAACAACTACCAACAACACCTAAGCATTATGGCAGCAAGCGTTGCACAGGCAAGCCACCAAGCATTTAATCTGTTATTGCCATACCACTTCAAAGCCATCTGAAATGAACTATCACAGTAGTACAGCATATGCTCTGTTTTCCTCTCTCTGTGCTGGATGTAAATATGATTCAGGCTGTACAATAGCACCAAAGCCTTACAGAACCACAGTTACAGTTTAACCACTTCAGAACATTTAGTACAAATTACATTAAAATGTTAGGGACAACGAATACAGCACATACCTTAAAAATACCTTATTTTTCTGATTTAAAAAGTGGTTGAGTGAAATTAAGTGAAAATAATGAGTTATTTTCCCTCATTCTCCGTATCATGCGTTGTGGGTATTTGTTCAAGCTTATTCAGGAGCAGAAAGGCAGAAAAAGTCAATATTCTTTATTGTCTGTGATTGTAAATACTAAGCCCATTAATCATGTTCATCTCCTTTGGTCTCAAAGCATAATGTAGATACTATCAAACTACCTGAAGAGATCACACCTAGTTTCATTTTTGTTGTTCTGCATGGATTCATCTCCTCAAACTGTAAATGTAGATTTCAAAGAGTGAAGTGATGTTTCTAGGAGTGATTTCTGACTTAGATTTTTATTCGGACTTTTATTTGGAGCTCAGAAGAAAAGCTTAAGGGTTTAGTATGTCACTATTGAATCAGCCAACACACTATAGTAGTGTGTTTGAATGTCATGCATTAGATAACAAAATGTCATTCAAGTAAGTGTCATTTATTTTAAAGGAAGACAGCAACATAATTCCCTATACTCAAAATGAATACAAGTTTATTTTAGGTTTTAGGTTTTTAGAAATTTTTAGAAATTTTAGTTTTTTTTCATTGGTTAGTCTACTGTGGTAATTTATGGTAAACTGACTTCGGCACTTTTCATAAGAGTTTAGGTGACTAGCTACATGCAGCAGTCCAAACAGATATTTAACATTCTACTTGAGGGTCCTTTGAGTTGCCACATCATTATTTGTAGAAGCCCATTACTAACAATTGCAAGCACTAGACACACTCTCTCCACAGTTTACAAGCTTTAAAAAAGATAGAGCTCCTGGGAATAGTTTAGGTCACCCCTGCAATGTAAGACAATAAGAACCCATTTTTATCATCTACCACGCATAAATTCAAGTCTAATTGAAAAGGTTTAGCACCCATCAACAAGGCCTGTGATGGACCTTATTCGGTATCTCATGAGGTATCATTCCGATCATAAACAATGTTGTTATATAAGGTTAATGGTCACAGGTAAATGAATGATGACTTTTTGCTCACCTGGCAATAACAAAGAGGACACAACTTACGCCCAGATAGGCCAGTAGGATGTAGACCCAGATGTCAGGGGTCATGGGGTTCAGGAAGGAGAAGAAGCCACTGTTGGTGCTGTTGGGTCTGCGGTACAGGATACTGATGCCAGTGTTTAGGAATGGTTTGGAAAAGTCAATCACTTTCTCACGCAGAAAGGTGATTGTAAGCGGAGCGACGACAAGGTCGGCTTTCTGGAGGACACAAGACAAAAGTTTTCAACTCACTGGCTAACAGTTAGAAAATCTTTGAGTACATTTTGGACAGTTTCCTTAAAAGAGCCTGAGGGACCTATATGCAGCAACCTTGCATGTATGTAAGTAATTAATTATTAATTTAATTAATACTTACTTAATTAATTAATTAATTAATTCTGGAGGACACAAGACAAAAGTTTTCAACTCACTGGCTAACAGTTAGGAAATCTTTGAGTACATTTTGGACAGTTTCCCTAAAAGAGCCTGAGGGACCTATATGCAGCAACCTTGCATGTATGTAAGTAATTAATGATTAAATTAATTAATACTTAATCCAAGATTAATAGCAAGTAAAACTGCAGGACAATTTCTCAAAATCAGTTGACTTGAACACACATACAGTCACCAGAAATGATGATAATATCTCTCCTGTGAGGAATGTAGATCTGACAGCATACAAACCAGTCAATCACACACAGTAACACCAGCAAATTCACAACCCAGAGGCTAAGACTCAGTATTGCCAAGGTGACTCAACTGTTAAAACAAGTGGCCTAGTTTCCTCGCTGTCTGCTATTTAATTCCCTAACTCTATGATTTGCAAGAGCAGGGAGGCGTTCACTTGCTGATGTCTGGCTCCATCTTTAGAAGGTCATCATTTACACTGCCTTACCCTGCCTTCTCTCCAGGGTTGGACAAGAGGTTAATGAAACCAGCTGCTTGGTGCACGCTTCACTGCATTATTCCCTCTAACATGATAGAACTCTCACAGACTCTGGTCTCACAAAATATTACATTCCAACCATCATGGAATGGAGCATTTCCTCACAAAAGAATCTTCTTTCTTCCTTCCACCAATCAGCTGTTACATTTCCTCGCTTCCCTTGACAATTCTTTGGCATGATCAGGTCTAGTGGCTGGATGGTGAATTATCTTGTTGTCTCTCACCTGTAGTCTGGGCATTGGTTCTGGTTCTTTGTGACAGTACTTATGAAAAAACACTGTCCTGATTGACAGCTTCTAAGGCCTAAACATAAGGCAGCGTGTGACTAACCAGAAGAAAAGTAGAAAGACCCTGTTTGTCTGCAGGGGAGGTTCCTGCAATCTCATAAAATATTTGGATCATCAACACACAGCTGTCTTCTTTGTCCTACCACAGCTCCTGAAAAGCACAGACATCACCTGCAGGGCAGGACAAACCCTGCTGAAAAGATCAGCATGTCTGCTGGTCCACCAGCTACTCCAATAACAAACCAGCACTTACCTGTACCTGCGGATCAACTGGTTAATTGCTAAGTTTGCTAAGTACACAGATTCAATAACTAGAGAAATTCAGACTTTAAAAAGTGTAAATTTCTCTTGGGAAAAAGTCTCTATCAAATAAATAAAATCCAAAAACGGACACAAATCAACTTGAATCATCATGAATATTCATGCAAGCTCATACTAGTCTTAATCTCAGACCATCTGCTGCTTTCTCTAGAATTTCTTAATCTGATTTTTCACCTCAATCTATTGTGTCATATCACTGATAACTCCGCCCCTAAATAATAAGACCTGCTACTAAAGGCTTTACATGTCAGCCAGATGCTCTTCCTGTCTCATTGGGCAGTTTTTGGACACCAGAGCTCTTGCTGCAGTTGCTATAAGAGACTGTTTATATTGGTGTTTCAAAAGGGAAAAGGCTCTCACTCCGTCACATTACCCAGCTCCACAGCACAATTCACAGAGCTGTCACAAGTATGAGCAGAATGGTTAGAACGTGCCCAGTCACATTTAAAGCAGGTTCTAACTGTTTTATAAAAGCAAATACATTTACATGACTGAGAGGTAATTACACCAAGGTCAGAGCCAAATTTGAGACCCAACATCAGTATTCACTCATTGACAATGAATCAAAATGTCAATATCATCTGTGATTAACTTTTATAGACTTTGTCTTTGCTTGTTAGGTCGTGAGGGCAATGATTTTAGCCTGCCAAGTGCTCAGGACTGTGAAATTTATTAATAGGTCCTACATAGACCAAGTCAAAGTTAGTACAGCTAAACAATGAGCCTGCGCTGGTATAACTTTCTGGCTTATGCACATGAGCAAAGATTAATTACTTTAACAAGGAGAAATGACATGCTACTAACACTGGCAATGGCTGGATGATTAATGAGATCATCAGTCATAACTAAATCAAGTCTAATAAGGCATGTTGCATTACTGAGATCCTTCCTCCACCATAACCTTTAGCTCTGAAGAGGATCTGTGGCCACTTTTAGGGAAGAAGAGAAAATGACACAGTCCTTGTGACTTTAATTCATGTTCCAGCTCGGAGTTTAAGAATGATTGTAATAATATGTGCTCTACACATATTTTAAGGTTTGTTCTCTCTTTCTGACGTCATATTTCCAGGAGTTTCTTGGATATCAACGTCTCCTGTCTAACGCCCCCAAGTGATCCATAATCTCACACAAATTTGTCATTGTCAGTGTGGCAACCAAAACACTATTTTAAGGTTGGTGTAAAGCAACAACACAGAAGTGTAACCAAAAACAAAATATATTTTACTGCACATTTATAAAATAAACTTATCGACAACTGATTTCAAAATTGGACGTTAAAATAGGTATTGAATTAATCACCTCCTATAAGATGTAAAACTGAATTACAATTAAGTAAATTTAAATACATTCAACAGTCACAGTCTAATATTGTGAAAACACTATTAAAACAATGAACAGATAATAATTTAACAATACAGCAATAACATATATATTGTATCTGTTGATTATGTAATATTTAAAAAAAATTTAATATTCTGGAAACAGTGCTTTGTCACCACAGCCAATAAATTACTTAGTATTATCATTTACAAAAAACATTCTACTTTAAGAGCAACATACAAAACTACTAAGTTCTGAAATTCTCTCACATGAGTTGCTTGTAGACAACTATGTAAACCATGTAAAAACAAATTCAGATTTCTATAGGTGGCTTTGCATACATTATTAGTATAATCTAATGCTTGTAAAAACTCAACATGATTCAGTAATTCAGTTAAGAAACTGTTTTTTGCGAACACGCAGGGTAACAGTTAAACTGTATCACACTGTGATTTTATGTCACTTTATCAGATGAAAACAATCACATACTAAAGCATTTGCTTGTTGAAGACGTTTAACAAGTGCATTTTTCCTCAAGCTTATTTTGATGCACAAATGGCAAGGCAATCTGAAAACCATTTTAAGTTAATTCATAGTTTGCACTAACATGCAATCGCGAATTATCATAGATGCATATTTGGCGTGCTGTCCGGAGGAGGGCTCCAAGCTCGGAATTTGGCCTGAACCCAGAGTACTCCCCACATCCTTGACTGAGATAGATACCAGCCAAGAGTGAGGTGATGGGGTGGCATAGGGATGCTGCAAGGCTGTCATGAAGGAGGTGAGGGACAGCTATATATACATACACCTGTGCGAGGTTGGATTGCATGACCATGCTCCTCCCGAACTTTGTTAATAAAACTTTATTAGAAATAACATACAAGAAATCTCACTTTTTTTGTCAAATCTCACAGCTCAAGCTGCAACATTTGGAGAGATTCAGTCAAGAAATCATCAAATCCATAAACCCTTAAGAGATAAAGCTTTGAATTTACTCATATGAAAACACTCTATCTAGCCCAGCCTTATGTGGCAGACCCAGGTCAGGTCTCAGAGCTTGTTTCTCAGTTTGCTTTTCAGGTCTGCTGATTTCAGATCAGCTTATCTAAATAGACAGCAGCAAAAAGGGCACTCAGCCGTAAAATGAGTGTTCCTAAAAATACCGTGCAGGCCATCTGATAAGGCTCAAGTATACTATACACTCAAATCCATGGCATTGAGCCTGAGGCTTAAGACGTTTGACAAGAAACTAAAAGTGGAAAAATTCTTCAAGGCAATGTTTATAGAAAAGCAAATATTAAAAACGTGCAGGTAACGCTGGGTTTTGTTTCTGATAACTACCATAAGTGAGCTTGTTTATCATTTTTGACAAGTTCATAAGTGACTGCCAAGCCAATTTGCACTCACCTTCCAGTGTCTAACCTGCCATCATTAAATAAAGATCTGAAGGCATTATGTATGTTAAAACTGTTAATTGAATGAAGTACCACACATTTCGCTTTAAGCAAACACGAATGCCAGTTATTAAATGGGGAAGAGTGTAATTTCTGCACTAGTTTCACCATACAGACTTTCCTGTTGATGGTGCCTGTTGAAATGAAGAACCTTCTCAAATTAACTCTTTATGTCCCTCAACTGGGAAAACCCATCCCATACTCACACCATTAGTTATGCTAACATCATGCTGATTGAGATGCTAAAACAAACAGATTTACAGATTGTTACCACCACATTGTTTGCGTTCATACAGCATCTGCCTCCACACATCAGACTGGAACAAGATAATGTATCATATCATATGAATAATATTTTCATATATTTGACAAGACAGCTATGCACTTTATTGTACTTTTCCATCCTCAGTCAAACCCAACACACACAATCTCCATTTATGACTCTTACAACCATAATCCTTTTGTTACCCTCAAGATGACTGCAATCGGCCGGTTCTGGCTGAAGTGCAGAGAAGATTAAGTGCCGCTGCAGTAAGTCACCTCTCTAACCCTTCCAGCACCTCACCATTGAGTCCCACCATATGACCTCCACTAAATGTCACTTAAACTATTATAGCTCTGCAGCTTTGGGATGTGTGTGACCTCTGATGGTGAGGACAGTATAAGGCAATGGGATGGGAAGTCAGCCCAGCAGCTGCTGGTCTTGTGATGGACAGGACAGAAGATTGAGCCAATGGGCCGGGGTTCATGGAGGTAAGCCGCTTTCAGCATTGTCTAGTACTGCTGACTTGATAAAGGCATTTAAAGGCATGTTTGCTGCTGCAGCATTTGCCGTTGTCTCTCTGTGGCGTGTCAATGTGATTCAGGTGTTCTGTCACCTTTTCCACTGGTGTTTTTTGTGCGTGGTAGCTGTATTAGAGCAAGCAATGCACTCATTTAATTACATTGAAGTGAAGCAGTACATTGAAGAACATTGAGTACTGTTTTCCAAAGATATGTTTCGTGCTTCCCCCGATGAAGTGCTGATACCCAGGACGTGACCTCGGTTTTACCTTTCCCCTACCCTCTTATTTACCACAAAATAAGTAGGTCAGGATAAGATCATACATGGAGCGGCCAGATTTAATAATATTAGTTTACCCGGCAACCTATGACTAAGATTAGACTGACCGTTTTGTGTCCTTGAGATCTATGTATACCGGTTGGTGTGAGACTGTGCGACATTGGGTCCCTAATGAAAGAATAACTAAGAGTATGAGAATTTACAAATAATCAAACCCTAAATTATGATCAACAGATAATTTGGAAAGTTTTACTAAGTGCTAAAGAAAAACAAAACGGCATGGCCAAATGGGGCAGATTCTAATGTGTGTATGTTTATGTCTAGTTATATGTTATATGTTTCTCCTGTAGTGTAGTTTAATAAACACTCATATGTATTCACCCTTGATTGTTGTCCAAATCATGTCACTTAAACTGTGTTTGATCTTTTGCTACATGCTCTAAAGTCCTGTTAAAGCAGAGAAACTTTGTTTTTCAAGGCCAGACAAATAATGTTTCTTAGATCCAATTAGATCACGTATGTACTTGCTGGACGAATGCATAAGCCGTTTATTGTCGTACTACAAAATATGTTTATTTAATGACAATTAATTATATGTATTTCCCCTTGAGCTGACTGAACTATTTCCCTGAACGAAATTGTTTTGTTGATGTAATCCCCTTTGCAATTAGTTATGCTAAAATCATACTAGTTTATGTTCATGTCAACTTGTTACCATTGTGTTGTTGGACCTAAAGCATTTCAAACCATTATACACTTACTATTTAGTTTATGTAATACGACAAACAGCACAAGTCTCTGTGTCACTCACATCATACAGTCAATCTCAGTGTGAAATGCCCTCATAACAATATTTGTACTTTTTTAAGGTATAAGAGGATCATATGAGTTCATACATGTGTTGCCACATGTAGTTGAAGAAAACCGTTTCCATAACCTTTGAGGGTAAACTGATTTTAGATTTAACAAGCAGACAGAAACACTGCATCTAAAAATATCAGTGTGTATTTAAACACAAGCTTCTTCACTGTTATCAGATGTTTTCAGACAGACACTTTAGTAGTGCACTTGAATGTTTATTTTTGCTCCCGTCACACGCTAGTTAATCAAAAACTACTGAATCTAAATTAGTATTAACAGAGTCTTGATTTGCTCTTTGTTATTTCCATTATGAATACTCACATGTTCCATGAGCTCCTTTATCATTCCGTTCCACTGGCCTTTGTCATCCTGAAAACCATACTTCCCATCTTGCACCAGGTGGATCTCATAGGAAAACCCCAAAATGCTGGCCAGCTCCCTCAGCAGATCGATGCAAAAGCCCTCAAAGCGGTCATTGCCGGTCAGAGCTTTGTCAGACTTTTTAAGCATGACATATGGCTCCTCCTGTACAAATACAAAATTTTCAATAAGAAGCAGTTTTATCATTCTGTCCATTAAACACACACACACACACACTCCAACACACACACATTCTATCCACACACTTTTATCCAAAGCGACTTACAAAGGATGAGAGCATTAAACATTTTGTCTTAAGAACCAACAAGCCAAGTCTACAAAGCTACATTTACAAGTGGAAATCAATTTATGATGCTAGAGACAGGAGAAACAGAAGAAGGGGCGGTATTTTATGTCGGAAATAATATCAGAGCATTAGGGATAAGTCAGGTGTCTGCGAAACAGGTGTGTTTTCAATTGTTTTTTAATTGTTTTTTGGCTCATGCAAGCAACCCATGGCACTCTAATTGCACAAATGTACCAAACGCACCTAGCCCACCCCACTGTTCTCAGACTGTCATATTAACATGATAGATAACAGGTATCATATTAAGCAACATTGCATAATAAAAAGGGAAAAAAGAGGTTTGAGATTAGAATGAGGAGATGGAATAGATTATTTGAAGAATGTCAGTTATCTTGGTTTAGTCAAGCTGTTGAGTTCTTTCATTTAGAGGTACAATACTGGAGGTATGTCTTTAAATAAGCTTTGATTGAAGCTCAGACATTGTTTTAAAGATGACTTTGGTGAAATAATTGATCTGGCTAAACATCTTGGTTACGTATGTAACCCTCGTTCCCTGAAGGAGGGTCTGGGTCTCAAGAAAACGTGAGAGTAGTTCGTGCCCGAATCTAGGCACGAATCACCGACTGACAATGCCTGCAGGACCCTCACCCTCTTGATAGAGGTAAGCATGGTCAGGAGCACTGTCTTGAGACAGATTATTCAGCTCGACTGACTCAGCGGCTTGACAGGGGCTCCCCGTAGCCCCAAGAGGACTATGGAAAGATCCCAAGAGGGAGAGGGAGCGGCCTCAGGGTGGTTCAGCCTCCAGAAGACCCGCAGGAACCCGATGACCAGCTCATGCTTTCCTAAATACTTACCTTCTACTGCTAAGTGACGATATAGCGGCCACGTACACCCTCAGAGCGGAAGGGGACAACCTCGGTTACAGTCCTTCCTGCAGCAAGGAAAGCACTGAGCTGATCGGGGCAATTGTAGGGGTCGTCTCCACGGGAAGAACACCAGTCAATGAAGAGGCTCCACTTCAAGGCGTAAGCCCACCTGGTGGAAGGAGCCCTTGCCTGACTGACAGTATCCTCCACACCTGGGGCAGGTCGCTCAGGTCCTCCGCGTTCTGTGGTAGTTGCTACCGCAACTGAGGTAGACTGGATGCCGCTGAACCTGAACGGGCGCCTGCCGAACTAAATCGCATAGCCGAGTCTGATTGTCTTCAGGAGCCAACGAGACAGGCTGGGGAGTGCTAGCCAGGCCCCCAGACTCCGAAGAGTGGTGCCAGGGGGGCAAGAGAAAAGCCCGAAGAGGTGCCAGGGCCAGGCTCAAGCCGAAGAGGAGGCTGAGCGACTAGTCCCGACTGGGAGACAGGAGATGCATGAGCAGGCAAATGCCACCTCACCTGCCTTGGCGAAGGACGAGCCTGGGAGTGAGGAAGCAATGCATCTCTCACTGTCAGGCAGCATCCAGTTTGGCCCAGAGGGCGAGGAAACTGCTCTTGTGGCATTACCCCCAAAGAACAAAGAAAACAAAAAATTCTTCACCCGGCCCTCCACCGGGGGAAGGAGCGGTGCTGTCACCACCTCCTGAAAATGATCAGTCCCTCTGCTCTTTTGGAGGGCTTGTCAGGGGCCTGAGGAGCGGGCGTCGACTTCCTGGTGGACGCCCTCGGCGACAGGCAGATGAGTAGTGAGAGTGGAAGTGGCTTTGGGTAGAAAAAGGTGCCTTCCATGACTTCTGAACCTCTACATGCACCTCCGGGAAGAATGCCACTGGGGCGAGGTGGGGATGGGCTTCCCGAGCACCCCCCAGGAACCAATCATCCTGCCGCGAACGCTCTGGACTGGGTGGAGGATTCCACTCCGCCGTAGAGGCCTGTCGCTCTAAGGTCTCCCAGTGTGCCAACCAGCTCTGCTAAATGCCTCCCGAGATGAGAGAGAGCCGTGACCGCAGTGTCGAGATAGGCATGCTCTCGCAATGAAAGCTGTCTCAGCATGCTTTTAGCCCAGACATATAATACAATGATCATGGCCATCGGATGAGGTAAGGAAGCACCCAAAAACGCACGGATGAAAAGACATCTTGAAAAAGACGCACATCGTCCGTAGAGCTCTTTATGGGAAATTCGCTCTTTTATGCTGCTGGTGTGCCAAGGCACACAGGGGAACCACCAAACAGCCGGAACGAGAACCGCTGGATAACGCCGTCCAAATCATGGCAGATCGCTGGCTAATCCCGTCGAAATAGTGCAGAGTGAATGCAAGAC
>JAZGTI010006981.1:11249-22430 GCA_036877585.1 Botia kubotai | reverse complement strand
TATCCTGAAGGCGGTGCCGTGTATCAGGATGATAATGCACCAATACACACAGCAAGACTGGTGACAGAGTGGTTTGATGAACATGAAAGTGAAGAAAATCATCTCCCATGGCCTGCACAGTCGCCAGATCTAAATATTATTGAGCCACTTTGGGGTGTTTTGGAGAAGCGAGTCAGGAAACGTTTTCCTCCACCAGCATCACGTAGTGACCTGGCCACTATTCTGCAAGAAGAATGGCTCAAAATCCATCTGGCCACTGTGAAGGACTTGTATCCGTTATTCCCAAGACGAATTGATGCTGTATTGGCCGCAAAAGGAGGCCCTACACCATACTAATGAATTATTGTGGTCTAAAACCAGGCGTTTAAGTTTCTTTGTCCTACCCCTGTACTTTTCAAAACAGAGCTTGACGAGGACCTCTGCTGGTGAAAGTGAGGGAAAGGGCTGTGTCGCTAAATGTTTCACATTTAACCAATGCATTAATCAAGGGAAAATTAATGAATTGATAGATTAATGGATAGATAAATTTGTGAATCAGACAGCAGTCTGTTTCCATGCATACGTCTACGAATCAGATCTGGCACTGTCACTAGAATGCTCAACAGTATTATTATTTTAAGCCAGCTGCTAGAAGCAAATCACTGGACCTAACAAACAAGCTTAATAACCGAATATTAGACCAGCCAGTAGCTACAGGCAGTGGTTGCTGATTTACCGCTGACTCTGGCCTTAGAGTGAGTGTGGTATAACACCCGGTGTAGAGGGTCCTCCCCTCCCCACAGAGCTCGCCGGAGAGGATAGCCATTTCGAGAGATGGCAGTCATTACTAGCTCCTCTTGGAGCACTGGTTCTCTTGGGTTTGAATAGAGTAGCACCCTCTATGTGGAGGGTTCCCCGCTCCCCTTAGGAAGGTAAAAGAGGACGTTAGTTCTGGGTGGTTGTGGCCAGTCGTTCACAAGTTAACCTTGGAACTTGACTCCTCTGTGGTGTGTGCAGAAGAGTACCCTAATTTATGCTACGGTGGGTCCTTTGCCCTCCCTAGAGTAGGGTGTGGGTAGAGCAGAACTCTGGTGGCGCTGAAGTGTGTCAACTAGAACCTTCACTGTAGAAGGTCCTTGCGTCCTTTAGAGCTTGGTCAGTAGAACGATGCTTAAACGGTTGAAGCCTCTATCTGCCAGCTCCCCTCAGATGTCTTCGGGTTGAGCGTTTGGCACCCTCACTACAGAGGGTCCCCCGCTCCCTTGGCGTTAGCACACCGACACTGTCATGGGAGACTGGTGTTCGAGTCCCATGTCGAACACCTCCTGTGGGTTTGTGTCTGTACCCTTTAACAGGGCTCTGCACTTAGGCGCACTGGGATGTGCTAACTGGGACATTTACTACAGAAGGTCCTTGCCTCCTTTTTAGACCTCGGTCAGATAGACGATGTTTAAGCAGTGAAGCCTCTATCTACCAGCTTCCCTCAGATGTCAGTCCTCAGGATTGAGTGTTTGGCACCCTCACTACAGAGGGTCCCCCGTCCATTGGTGACAAGCTGGCAGAGTTGTGAGCTCAGCTTGTGAGCTGTTATTGCCAAGCGCGTACACAGCTAGTCAAATGGTTTTGTGTAAAGTGCAGAGTTGTGAGCTCAGCTTGTGAGCTGTTATTGCCAAGCGCGTACACAGCTAGTCAAATGGTTTTGTGTAAAGTGCGTCGACACTGGCACCAAAGAACGGGGTTCGAGTCCCATGCTGAACACCTCTTAAAATGTCTAGTGTAAACATTTACAGGGCCTTGCATTTGGCCAGTGGCCTGGAGAGAGGTATTTTGGTCACCAGCAGTTTTTGAGTAGTGTTTGAGCTGTGCCTATGGTGGTTGTGTTTCAACATGGACCATGTGGCAGCCGCTTCCCTCAGCATGGCTCAGTTGGTATTGCGTTTCCCATAGCATCAAACCAGATGCAGTGTTGAGTTTCCTTGAAAAGGAACATGTTGCGGTTACATATGTAACCTCAGTTCCCTGAGAAGGGATGACACGCTCTACAGGTGCCCTATATACTCGCGAGCACAGCTGATGCACATCAGGCACTGCCGTGGGCCAGTTACACTGATGTTATTAGACAAGAGATTCAGGCATTCCCCATAGCATCAAACCAGACGCAGTGTCTTGTTTGCTTTTCAGGGGACCGAGGTTACATACGTAACCGAGAGATGTTTCTTGAATGAACACTGGACTTAATAAGCTTTTGTCTGTGTGCACTTTAGTGTAGATAATTAGACAGCAAAGTAAATATAATTTTCAAGGCTCAGAAAGTGATTAATACATCGTTAAAATAGTCCATGTGACCAGTGTGGTTCAACCTTAATTTTATGACGAGACCAGAGTACTCTTTGTGCACAAAAACCACAAATAACAACATTATTTAACATTTTCTTTTGTTCCATGTTAGTCTTTGACTCTGACTAGAGCACCAGGACGCATATGCGTGTTGCTGACGCAGGTGCCAGCGTTCTGACATAGAAACCAGAAGACATTGCAGCTTTAATTTGATGATGGAAATAGAAAAAACAAATCATTGTGTGTGGGAAGAATTATTACATTACAGCCATAAGAGTTTTTTTGTGTTACAGTAATGCAAAATACAGTTTTTCCTTACCACTCAGACAATTTTCAGTGATTCACCTGAAATGTTCTGGATTTTCCACAGTGCACATAAATAAAATAAAAAGATGGGATGATGAAGATGTGATGAGGTGATGGAAATGTGATGGGATGATTAAGATGTGATGAAGTGATGGAAATGTAATTAGATGATAAACATGTGATGGGGTTGTGATGTGGATAGGTGTTTAATAAACTCAATCTTTAATCCATTGTGAAAGACAAAAAGAGACCATCAACCTTTTTCATAAATGTGTCTACACTTGGAAAATGTTGAATATGTGATTAACAAGGACATGAAAGATGATGTATAATAATGTAAACATGGTTTATGGGGACACTTTCTGTGTCCATATCAAGTAATCACTTAAAATAATATACTGTATGGTGAATTTTTGTTAAAAAATTAAAACATGCCAAAAGTTTTCTGTAAGGGTTAGATTTAGGGGTAGGGGAAAGAATATACAGTTTGTACAGTATAAAAACCATTACATATATGGAGAGTCCTTATAAACCACATATGTCAACATGTGTGTGTTTGTGTGTGTGTTGCAGTCCAACAAAGTGTCTGTGGTTCAGCAGGGCATGCATCCTCTGACCCCACTGCTGCCCTACGATCACTTCAGCCCCAGTCCAGCACACATTCCCACAGAAGCCAGCCAGAAACCAGGTACCACTCACAACACACACACTCTAGATGAGCTCTGTTCTTGTAAATGTTAAATGAAAGGTCATTTATTTGTTTAACAGACAGTTTGTTTTGTTGAGCCAAAAATGCACAATATTAAAGCTGCAGTTCATAAGCGGGCAGTTTTACCTGAACTGTGACATCCTTGTTTGAGCTGGATGCATTAAGAAGAAAAAATAAAAAAATAAAATAGCAAATAAATAGTTTAAAATAGCAAATGGGTTCCCACATTTCATACTTTCGGACATTTTAACTTCACAGAAATATTTCGTATCAACTGTTCATATAACCCTTAAAGTCAGGCTATAACTATATCATATTAGAAAGGACATGAGCAGCTGACCCACACTAGACATGAGTTAAAGTTTATTTCACTGACTCAGGGTTTGACTGATCAGTCATTGGTTCTTCACACACACAGAGTGTTGTGGACAACTGACTGCAGCACTCAGCTAAGTTTGATATCCTTAAATCCAATTTTGGTCACTGTTTTTATCTTCTGATTTCTTGTGCTTTGTGTTTGGGCCATGCGGCTGTTTAAGGAAGGACAAATTATATTACAGTTAATGTATTAGTATGATTAGAGCCACCTGTGAGATATTTCCCATCATGCCTTGGGTGCATTGATAAGCTCAGATGAGACGCTTTACCTGTGACCATCTCACTAATAAACTATGACTTACACAGAGACTTAAGACTGTTGCTGTGTGTGTGTTTGAAGAGGCTTGACACCTGTTCTCATATCAACTCACTGTATGAGTGTGTGTGAGTGTGTGTGAATCAGTGAAGTGCAGCAGACTCAACCACCATGACCCAACACACTCACATGATGATGTTGACACACGCAGAAATGTGTCATTACTTTACAAACTGTACATCAAGGTTAAGTATATGGCAGAAACAAAAACATTGAAAGTTTGATCCTGTGGCACTTACTGTATGTCAAGGTTTGTGTTTTACTGTACTGATGTGTTTTCTGTCAGTTTGCGGTCGACTCATCTCAGCACCACATCAATTTCACTTTCATAGGGTTTAGCGAGTGTGTGTGCAGTCGAATGTCTTATATCAAAAATTTAACAAGCACTTTTTATCAAGAAACTTTATTTGACACTGCATGGTTTAAAGAAACCTTTTCTTGCAGTGTTCAATCACAGAGTTTATATATAGTTTATATATTTATATATATATATATATGTGTGTGTGTGTGTGTGTGTGTACAGTAGGCTGGAGAAGATCATCACTATTATGTATTTTCTTGTCAAAAGAATATTTCTAAGTCAAAAATGTATGCAAAACATATTTTCTTTTTTTTTTGTTATTGGAGTGTGTTGTTTGTGGAGTGTGTCTCCGGTCAAAAGGCAGATGATGGGGAGGACACACACACATTCCTCCACTGCAGGTTTATTAAGGCCCGAGGCTGATGTTAATGACAGTGATCAGGTGGCATTCCTCAGCTCAACATACCAACTGCTGACAAATGACTTCCTCTGGAAAAACACAAAGCACTGCAAATTAAAATGTCATTGAATGTGCCATCACACATAAAGATCCTCACAAACTACAATTACCACAAACTACAAGTCACCACAAAAATGTTTTCATGGCCGGGACCTCACATGTTCATTTGTGCTAAAACATGAGGCTTCCACACCAGAATTACTCACTCAAAATAAAATGCAAAGACACAGTTTATAACTGTTAATTGTAAGAATGACAAATCACAGAGGAGATGTTTATTCACAGCAGGGTGAATAAATGGAGACTCAAAATGTGTCTCAAATATTTCTCCTGAGAAAAAGACTCTCACAAATGTCTCTAGAGTTTCAGAAGATATCTCAACAATGTCACAAACTTAGCTCAAATGTGTTACGTCCGCAAACGTTACAGACCAGCTGTAAAGAGAGTTTCAGAATTTAAAAATGTTCAGTGTGATGAAACAGAAAATTGTCAGTCCAGGGCTTAAGTTGTTCAACGTGTCATCATCCAGACCATCTCATGCAGTGTTCTAAAGGAGTGTTCTAACAGTGAGAAGCAGATGCTGAGAGACATTTGCTGTCTACAAACAAGTGCTTGAACAGACGCTGAGTCTGAGGCTGTTTGAACAGAGTCTGAGGCTGTTTGGATGGGTTTACAGATGTCTGGCCTTTGCAATTAGGTCTTTGTAATAGCAGGTTCCCGTCATGGTAATAAAAGCCTGAATCACGTGATGTCTTTGTCTCTTTGTCCTGCAGGCGTCCACAGACATCAGTCTCAGGAGATCTCCAGCTTCTACTCACTGCCTCAGGGCCAGATCACACCCTCCATGAACTGGTGAGAGTTCACAGCACACTTTAGTTTAGTGTGGTGATATTGAGTACCAGTAGAATTTATTTCAAAGGAAATTCATTGCAAAATGCACAGAAATGAATGTGCAGTGTCTTTTGGGCTGCTGTATATTTCATTTTTTTCTAGCGTTAATTCCCAGAGGATATGACATCAGACATTAACATCAAAGCAAACATTTAAGACACATGTTCCTTCACACAGCTATACAGCAAAAAACTTTCATTGGTTCTTGCACGTCTCGTGAGGAAATATCATACAAGAACTATTCACATGACATGTACGAACCAATGAAATTGACAAATGAAGTTATTAAAGCACCACAATATGTGATTTGTGAATGTAATAGAAGTTGTACAAATGCAGAAACCATTCCCATTTAAAGCAGAAGTTGGTCTGTTTATTGGAATCAGAGCTGTTCTTGTAGTCTTACAGGCATTATTTCTGTCATTGGTTGACTGGTGAATAAACCAAACTGAGTGTACTGTAGTGTCAGAAAAGATTCAGACTTATTGTACATTTGACCTTTTTTTCAGCTGGGCCTCATGGTCACAGTGTACAGAAATACACACACACCACAATTGACTTTGGTCATATTGATATGTGATAGATGGGTCGCTGTCAGAATATGTGAAGTATAACATACAGTCACTGTTGTCAAAATCGTGGTTGTCAGGACCCTGTGAATTAGAGAATAAACTTCTGACTGGACATCATTATACATCTACTTAAACAAATGAACATCGGTTTAAAACAAATTGTGATTGACCAATCAGAATTAAGTATTCCAGAGCGCTGTGTAAGGCTATTAATTCTGAACAGCAAGAAAATGTTAACTAAACCCTCTTACACTATCTTTCATTCCCTGCCCTATCTTGTGCTATTCCCTTTTTTTTGTTTTTCACTGGCCCTTATAAAGTCCTATGAAAAGTTTAATCAGCATGTGTAGTGTCTTTAAGGAAAGCTGCGTGGCTGTGTCTTCCCTCAGACATACAGATGCTCTAATGCTGGTATTGATCAGTCTCTCTGTGACACAAGCATCAGTATTACTGCTGCCCATACATACTGTTATACATACAGTACATACCTACCTATAGTAATTGCATGAAAACCCAAAGTATGAAACTTCACTGTTTCAGGTTCACTGCACAGTTTGTGTTACGGAAATGAGTGACCCCTTCAATTGGTGGGCTTATAGGGGAGAGGTGCATTATTACTTTATTGTTTACATTATTGTTATCAGGTGTTCAAATGGGCAAAAACATCCTATAGACTTACTTTGAAAGACCAAAGTTTAATACCCTAGCAACTACCCAGAATGTCACAGCATTGTTGTGGTGAGTTTTGGAAAGACAAGGTCACTAAAAATCTAGCTAGTGAACTTTTTATATAAACTATTGAAAGTAGCCTCAGTTCTGCCTTTACCTTCATATGCTCCATCTGGGGTTAAAAGATTAGTTTAAAAGTTGAAAGATATTGATATGACTATTATAATATGTAAAGTGTGTCATTTCTGTACCTCCAATGTAACCAAAGGTGATTAATTCAAACCCTACAAAACCCTTCCCCTCCCACCCAAAACTTTAGTTCCTGTCCAAGATCTGTAGGGTGAGGTAGGATTTGGCTGCATCTTTAACTCTTTCCCCCTCCTGGTTAATTCTCACCCGACCCACAGGCCAAATCAGCCTGTCTACCCTCTGCCCTCCTGCGGCTTTCGTCAGCCCTTCTCCTCCAGCCTCTCGAGCAGCACCTCCTACCCCAGGTACAGTACCAGAGCGTCACCCCGCTCCATGCTTTCGCTCACAGCATTGCTTTTCACGCCTCTGGATGCCTGGGCCCATGCTGCAGCCATGTGTGTCACTGCTGTTCCCATCAGTACCAGAACCTCTTTATTTGCAGTTGATTGTTTTAATGGTCCTTACACATGCCAAGGTAAACAATCTATAAGCAGTAAGGTTGAAGAGATCACACTGTATTGTGTATATAGTCACAGCTAAAGGATGATGTTAGTGATTATATTACAAATATGAAGTTTATTAACAAAGTTCGAGAGGAGCACGGTCATGTGATCCAACCAATCATCACGTAGGGTTGCATATATATATTACATTTCAGTTTTACAGCATCCTTCCACCATCCCATCTCCTCACTCTGATATCTACCTCAGTCAAGGATGGGGGGAGTACTCTGGGTTCAGGACAAATTATGAGCTCAGAGCCTACCCCCAGACAGCACGCCAAATATGCGTTTATGATAATTTGCGATTACATGTTAATGCAAACTCATGAAATAACACGCTTGAGTGCCTTATTGCTTTTATGTAAATATTACTATCTAAAAATATTTAGGACCAGTTTTCATTTAAAATCATGCAAATTCAAGTTTCAAACTAAGATTAAAAGTGGGGTTTGTAGTTGCTGCACAGTGTTAAAACATTTATATCTGCTATATTTTGTTTTAGCACAGTTTGAAAAACTCCTCCGCTCATTTGACCCAGACTTTTCTACTGTTTTTGTGCCGTTGGTGCACAACTGCTTATTAATATGGATTTCCTGCCCTTTTAAACACTTTTTACTGCATTAAAACCCAATTCTTTTGTGTGGTCCCCCCTCTGGTCTGGATGTAGAGAGGCAGCGTGAGGGATGCTTCAAAAAACTTTGTTGTTTTTCCCCATCAGACACCAGCTCCATGATCAAAGCCTTTCTTTGTAACCCAAAACCCGAATTAGATGAACAAATCACACTAATATGCTTACAAGCAGTAATGCATCCAAGCTGTGGAAATGGTTTTATTTCAATGTCAACAGACAAGACACACATCTTTGTTCTGTTTTCCTCATGTCAAGGGCACAAATCCAAAACCAATTCTTCATCTTTAGTCTGTGGGGTTTCTGGAGTAATCCGTTCTGTTGTCCCATTTTGAGAGTTTAAATATTAGTGGTGCTAAGAGTGTTGAAGTGGTTGTCTGAGTAGATATTCTTCTCAGAGCGGATACATTGGAGAGTGAGGGATGTTTCACTGAATGCTTTGCTGGGTAATCGAGCTCAAATGCCGTGTTTGTTTGTGTAAGCCACAGAGTTGTAAGTTCATTCAGACTCACAGTCTTGTGCTTGCAAAGCTTCAGCAGTGCAAATAGAGCGTCACCTGCTGGTCACATGACACAGTAACAGGCCCATTAAAGGGGAATTTAGATCTGTTTTTATTAAATTTATTAATTTAATTAAACTGCTTTGTTTAGGTCTTTCTCTTGTGTTGGTATGAGTTCCCTTTTAATAGCAATATGTCAAGAAACATGGCACCATGTGGGTTGTAATAATTATGTTTCTGTCTCTCTCTCTCTCTCTGTCTGTGTGTGTGCTTGTGTAGGTTTTCACATTCTCTGATGCTTCAGTCGGGCATGCACCCTACAGGCATCCCGCACCCTGCTATAGTGCCCCCTTCAGGCAAACAGGAGCATGAACATTTTGACAGGAACATTTATCCGTAAGCTTTTCTCACACAACACAAAAATCACAAAAGATTAAAAAAAACTTTTCTATAATATCGTAATTATTTCTCTAATTAGTGAGATAGTGAGATTTAATGCCGAACAAATCTAAGAACTTGCTCAAATCTCCTACTTATCGGGTGTTTCTAATTGAATGCGGTCTGCAGTATAAGTTTGTGATCTCAATAATCTCCCAAACTGCTCAGATTCACTAACATTTGACATCAGAGATCTCACAATGAACACAAACATTTCTTATCAAATTCCCCAAAAGACCAAATCATGAGCTTTTTTAATATTTTAGGAGAAACAACTTGAAACTTAAACGAGCAATAACTAAGAATTCCCATTGAGTGTCATAGACTTATAACATTATCAACAAGATTTCTTAAGCAACATATACCTATGTTAAATATACCTATAAGTGTAAATCATGAAAAATGTGGAACAATTAAAAAAAAATGCAATGTGTTGTTCACTGGATTTTAAAACCACTGTTAAATTGTAATAATTTACACAGTGTTTTAATTACAGAAGTGTGGTGTTGTGTTCTTCAGGAAAACTCAGGAGGCAAAGCGGGAGAAAGAGCCCAAGAAGCCGGTGATCAAGAAACCTCTAAACGCCTTCATGCTGTACATGAAGGAGATGAGGGCTAAAGTGATCGCTGAGTGCACGCTGAAGGAGAGTGCAGCCATTAACCAGATCTTGGGACGACGGGTCAGTCTTCTGTTTGATCTGTGTGCTGCCACTATGTCATGAGTCATACAACAGAACTGTATCAAACTCAACAGCTCAGTTCTCTGTTAATAGTGTTAATAGTGTTGCATCTTTTCTATTTAACAACTGATAAAGAAATTCAGCTTAAAAGTCTTATGAATGTATAAATGTATTAATTTCAGCAAAAATGAGTGTGAAGACAAATGGATAGAGAAAATCTGTTGTTGTTGTGACAGTGGGAACAGGTTTAGATGTATGCTTTGTACATACATAGATTTACAGTGCCTTGCAAAAGTATTCATACCCCTTGAACTTTTCCAAATTTTGTCACATTACAACCACAAACTTAAATGTTTTTATTAAGATTTTATGTGATAGACCAACACAAAGTAGCACAATTGTGAGATGGAACGAAAATGATACATGGTTTTCAAAATTTTAAGCAAATAAATAATGAAAAGTGTGATGTGCATTTGTATTCAGCCCCCCTGCGTCAATACTTTGTAGAGCGAACTTTCACTGCAATTACAGCTGCAAGTCTTTTGTTGTATGTCTCTACCAGCTTTGGTAGAGACATACACATTTTTGGAGACTGAAATTTTTGCCGGTTCTTCTTTGCAAAATAGCTGAAGCTCAGACAGACTGGATGGGGAGCGTCTGTGAACAGCAATTTTCATGTCTTGTTGTAGCTCTGGCTGTATGTTTAGGGTCATTGTCTTGCTGGAAGGTGAATCTCCTTCCCAGTCTCGTCTTTTGCAGATTCCAACAGGTTTTCTTCCAGAATTGCCCTGTATTTAGCTCCATCCATCTTCCCATCAACTCTGACCAACTTCCCTGTCCCTGCTGAAGAAAAGCATCCCCACAGCATGATGCTGCCACCACCATGTTGCACAGTGGGGATGGTGCGTTCAGGGTGATGAGCAGTGTTACTTTTCCGCCACACATAACGCTTTGCATTTAGGCCAAAAAGTTCAACTTTGGTCTCATCTGACCAGAGCACCTTCTACCACATGTTTGCTGTGTCCCCTACATTGCTTGTGGCAAACTGCAAATGGGACTTCTTATGTCTTTCTTGCAACAATGTTTTTTTTCTTTATTTGTGGAGTACACGACTTATAGTTGTCCTGTGGACAGATTCTTCCACCTGAGCTGTGGATTTCTGCAGCTCCTCCAGAGTGACCATGGGCCTCTTGGCTGCTTCTTTGACCAGTGCTCTACTTGTTCTGTAAATTAAGGTGGACGACCATGTCTTGGTAGGTTTGCAGTTGTGGCATACTTGTTCCATTTTTGGATGATGGATTGAACAGTGCTCCTTGAGATGTTCAAAG
>JAZGTI010006981.1:143-11199 GCA_036877585.1 Botia kubotai | reverse complement strand
TCTTGGTAGGTTTGCAGTTGTGGCATACTTGTTCCATTTTTGGATGATGGATTGAACAGTGCTCCTTGAGATGTTCAAAGCTTGGGATACTTTTTTATAACATAACCCTGCTTTAAACTTCTTCACAACTTTATCCCTGACCTGTCTGGTAAGTTCCTTGGTCTTCATGATGCTGTTTGTTCACTAGTGTTCTCTAACAAACCACTGAGGCCTTCACAGAACAGGTGTATTTATACTGAGAAGAAATTACACACAGGTGATTTTATTTAGGGATATCAGAGTACAGGGGGCTGAATACAAATGCACACCCCACTTTTCAGATTTTTATTTGCTTAAAATTTTGAAAACCATTTATCCTTTTCGTTCCACTTTACAATTATGTGCTACTTAAAAAGCTACATGTGCTATTTTGTGCTACATAAATGTGCTACATAAAATCTCAATAAAAAATACATTTAAGTTTGTGGTTGTAAGGTGACAAAATGTGAAAAAGTTCAAGGGGTATGAATACTTTTGCAAGGCACTGTATGTGTTGTGTTAAAGTGATGTGTGTGTTGTGTTACAATGATGTGTATGTGTTGTGTTACAGTAATGTGTGTGTATTGTGTTACAGTAATGTGTGTGTTGTGTTACAATGATGTGTGTGTGTGTGTGTGTTGTGTTACAGTGATGTGTGTATTGTTAAAAGTAATGTGTGTGTTGTGTTACAGTGATGTGTGTTTTGTGTTACAGTGATGTGTGTTTTGTGTTATAGCGATGTGTGTATTGTTAAAAGTAATGCTTGTGTTGTTACAGTGATGTGTGTTTTGTGTTACAGTGATGTGTGTATTGTTAAAAGTAACGTGTGTGTTATTACAGTGATGTGTGTTTTGTGTTATAGCGATGTGTGTATTGTTAAAAGTAATGTGTGTGTTGTTACAGTGATGTGTGTTTTGTGTTACAGTGATGTGTGTATTGTTAAAAGTAACGTGTGTTGTGTTACAGGGATGTGTGTGTTGTTAAAAGTGATGTGTGTATTGTTAAAAGTAATGTGTGTGTAACAGTGATGTGTATGTTGTGTTTCAATGATGTGGATGTGTTGTGTTACAGTGATGTGTGTGTATTGTGTTACAGTGGCATGCTCTTACACGAGAGGAACAGGCCAAGTATTATGAACTGGCACGGAAAGAGCGACAGCTCCACATGCAGCTCTATCCCAGCTGGTCTGCCCGAGACAACTATGTAAGTGTTTTCTCATTACTGTCTTATTATCACCTCATCTGTCATGTAACATGTCTGTAATCTTTTAACACTGGGACAAAGTCATCACAGTGATAATCTAAATGTATCACTGATCTCAAATACGTTGACTTATTTTGTGTGTATTGGCTGTAAATAAGGCAACAGTGATTTAACATTTACTTCATGTTTAACACTTGAGTTTGGTAGAAATTATAATAGAAATCGAATAGAAATCTGATCCTGCTTTTGTTCACATTGACACCAGTAACATGAGAGAAACTTCATCTCCATTTAGAATCATCACCTATATGCAAACAGGAAACACCGTTTCAGCCCACGCAGAAGATATTAACAGCACCACAGAAGACGTCTTTATCTGCTCTCTGCTCACACACACACACATTCTTACATTGGTTTCTTTAAATAAAAATGATAAATGTCATTCTTCCTTCATTTAGTAAAAAAACATTCAGGAAAAAATATGTATTCATTAAATGTTACATGTAGCATTTTTAATGTTATTGACTTCAGGGACATTTACGGTTCCTGACTGGAAAAAATTCATTTGAGTCAAAAAAAACGTTCAGAGAAAATAAATATTGACATTTGTACTGAATTTGTCAGATGTCTGACAAAACTGTTATTTTGTTGCACTTTATCTTAGTTCTGATCAGTGCTGCAATAAACAGTCAAAGCACACTCAGACTTGTGTGTGACTGTGTGTGTGAGTGTGCATGCTTGTAATGCTGGTGTAAAATAAGCTGGCAGGAGAATGGATCTAGATGCAGAAAATAAACACTTTAGTGAAAGTGACCTATTTGTCAGATATGGTAACCCATACCTGAAATGTGACCTCTGCATTTAACCCATTACTGGTGAGGAGTGAACACACACACTGCAAGTCCTGAACACACACACACACACCTGGAGCAGTGGGCAGCACGTTACTGCGCCCGAGGAACAATTGGGGGTTAGGTGCCTTGCTCAAGGGCACTTCAGTTGCAACCCCCCAGGGCTGGAATCGAACCAGCAACATTCTGATTACAAGCCCAACTCACTAACCAGTAGGCCACAACTGCCCCCCTTTAATAATAAACACTGGAAAACAATAGGAACCATAAGCACACCGGACACAGCTAATACACACACAGCTGATCAACCATGAGAGAAACACAAACACTATTTATACACTGAGAAGACGAGCTTAACAAGATAACAAGGGGTGTGGCTAATGGGAAACATCTGGAGAGACTAAGCAAAGAAACTTATAAAGCACAAGACGGGAAATAAGTCCACAAGCACACAGGAAGTATGTGACAGTACTATAATTAGGAGGGACCCTAACCCTATGGGAATCAGACATCCACACCCTGTGGCCCTAACACTAAGCAGTCCCTAAGTTATATTGGCTGCCATTTGCTGATATGGTTCCCATAGAGCTGCATCTGTGCATTAGTTTATTAGGTAATAAGGAGCAAAAAGGCCAGTGTGTCTGCACAAGTCCTTCCTCATTGAGACTGTGGGTCTTTGCAGTACACACAGTCTCAGCCGGCCGGGGCGAGAACTAACTGAGGGCCGTCATCACATATTGGAGTGCTAAGAGAAAAGCCTTGATGCCAGGAAGCTCAAGGTATTAAGGGCATTAATTCATTTTTTTGTCTTGTAAACCTCACCACCAATGGTGTTTAAGAGAGCTGCCGTTTCAGTCTCTGCTCACAAACACTTCTGCAGTGTGGCACCTACCCCCTACCCACCCCCTAATATTAAAAAATATTGAGCCTTCCTATTCGATGAGTCCCCAATTCAATAAGTTTAGTTTTTTGCCAGCATGCTTTTCAGGCAGGACACTGGATAGGGCAGTGGATTCTTCCCTCTAGGCTGTATTTGCACGCCCTTTCAGGTTGGCTCAAAGATACTGCTTTAGACCAAGGGCAAACTGCTTTCGTTGAGGGCAGTTTACATTCCTGGACTTAAGAACATAGGGGAAGACAGCCTGTTGAGGCAGGGGCTGAGGCCTGAGGAATGGAGGTGGTGCAACTAATATGCTAGACACATGGACAAGGCCTGTAACCTGATAGCAGGGAGTTCTGTGGGTCTGGCCCATGAGGGGGACAGACTGCTGACTTCTGGTGTCTCAACTAAAGTTGTTAAGACCAATAAAAATGCTAGGACACTCTCTCCCAGTATGTATGTCCTGAAGCAGCTCTTCGCATTGTTGGTTCAGTGCTGGAGGGTGCGTCTTTGCAGTATGTTCGAACTGCATCAGGCTTGCCTTTCTGCAAACAGTCATAAGGTTGTATGATTTGGATAGTATTCATAACTAGCTGTGTGTGAAACAATAAATGTCCATGGAGTTTCCCCATTAGATAGATAAGTAAACCTGAGAGTATGTGTGTATTCAGAGAGAGAGAGTGTGTGTGTGTACAGAGTATGCCTATATATTCAAAGTGTGTCTGTTAAGAAAGTATGTGGTTCTCGTTCATCCCTCTCTGTTCTCTCATCATCACAGGGCAAGAAGAAGAGAAGAAAACGAGAGAAGCAGCCAGACTCCGGCACAGGTACATAATAACATAATAATACTATAGTCATATTCATTTATATATCAAACATTTACCTATCATTCTCTCATTTTCTTCTTCATATAAATTTTACAACAGTTAGTTGAACTGTTTACCAAAAACCTACAATCTGATGGATTTTCTATCTTTTAATATCCCATAATGGGCCATATTTGGTGTTACCAGTAGTGTACTTAAAATATCTCTGACTAGAAGGATTTACTTCGTTCAATTCCCATAATGCAACAGTGTGTAGTAAAGAGTGAGTTTGTCAGGGTGCTGTGGGAGTCATGATTTGAATGTTTCTCTGCCCCGATGCTGTTTCTCTCATCTCCTTCTGGCTTGATGATCTTCCTATACTTCTTTCTTTTTCCTCCTTGTGCACGCATGTTGCCTTTCGCTCAGACCACAGCTCACCAAAGAAATGCCGTGCTCGCTTTGGCCTCAACCAACAAATGGACTGGTGCGGCCCCTGCAGGTGTGTACTCCTGTCTGCATGCCTGCATGTCTGTCCATTCATCTGTCTCTCTGTCCATTTGTCCATCCATCTATCTGTCCATGTCTGCCCATCTGTCTGTTTTTGTGTCTGTCTGTCTGTCTGTGTGTTTGTCTGTGCTCAATGCTCTGCTGTGCATAAATCTCTGAGTAACACGAAACCACTTCACTTTACACATCTGTACTGTTTCCTTTGACTTTCAGTGTTGGTTCTGTTTAACACTTATGGATCCGTACTTATGTGATGCCAGTGCTGTCAATCAATCATTGACTCGTAGTTGCAGTATTTCTCAAAATAAAGTGTTGTAGACCTGAAATAAGTAGGTCTACAACATATGTTTGGAACAACAGAGTCTAAGACCATTTTTATTTTGGGGGAACACTCTGTGTTTCATTATCTAGACTGTGGCAGACCGGCATAGTCTAATTTGTCCGACCAGTTTTAAAACTAACTAAAAATATTTCTACCACTTACAACAACATAAAGAATGTTAGCATTGTATTTTGCACCTCTGTTTCAGCAAACATGTCACTCTGCCAGTCAAACCTGTGCCTCCACTTCTGCTTCCACCACCATCATACATAAATGTATTTATTTGTTAACTTTAAACACATGATAAACAAATGAGGTATCTGTCAGTACAGTACTGGATCCATGCATTAGATTTTAAAGTGACAGCAGCCTAATTTTCCTGCTGCTGTCTATAGTGTTAATATTAATCAAACAACAAAGGAAAAGTGAGAATGACTCACTGCTCTTGACTGGATCTTTTTTTTTAACTTCAATAAGAATTTATACAGTGAAGACTATGTTTTGACCATTTGTGAACCATTTATCCTGTGATGTGTGACTTTTGTGCCCTATCGTCACCATTCATATATATGCAACCAATGATTAAATTACTACTGGAGCACAGCACTGTTTCTTCATAGTTCTAGTCAATTTTGCCCTCAAAATGCACCAGATTGATGCATTTAGCTTTAAAATGTACAAAATGTCTTACAGGGGAGGATACCCCTTGGGCCCTCCTAGAGGGGAAGAGGACCCCTGTAGTCTCACTAATTCCTGTGGGAAATGCTACACTACTTTCCTATAGCTAACGCCAGGGTTATGGGTTTGATTCTTAGAGAACACATGAACTGAGTAAAAATGTACTGTAGGACCTTAAATGCAATGTAACTCGCTCTGGATCAAAGTTTCTGCTCTTCTTGCCTTTTGTTGTGGAAACATTCCTATCTGACTTTCGCTCACTGGAGAACAAAGTGACGCCTCTGTGGTTTCGAGAGCTCTAGCGATCCCTCATGTAGTGGAGGTGCAGGTAAAACTGATGCCATTCACACCTACGCATCTGTCTCCCTTTTCACACACTGCGGTCAGCACATGCGACACTGCAGCACGTTTCTGCTCAGCTGTTTGCAGCTCTGGCGAGGTACTGACGCTGCTCTTAGAGGAAGACTTTGATGCGGCCGAGAGTTTGTGATACTCAGATTTGTGTGTGAAGTGAGAGTGCAGGATCTCAGTGGCAGTCTTTATTTCCAGACTGTCCTGATTGGGTTGCCGCTGTGGTTTGGTAGCACTGCGGTTTCAAGACAATATGACAACATATGTACGGCAGCTTTTGAACTAAACCTAAATAGGTCCACATAACCAACCTATAGACCACAGGTTAATAATGACAGTTTAAGATGGACTAGGAGGTGCTCATATACAGGATAGAATCATGTCATTTATTGGTATTTAGATAAAAAGGTCTTAATGTAGCTAATATTTAGATGACATTTATAATGTTTGTGATTAGGGCGGGGAAATACATTAATCATTACCAATATATTCACAATATATTCATATATCTTGGCAACAGCAAATAACAAAGATTTTAATTAACTTTTTGAGTCAAATAAAAAGTTCACCTGAAAATAAAAAAGGTCTGTCATTATCAGACCTTTTTCATTATCATTATACCTCAACCTCAATGTTTTGTAACTTTCTTCCAAAGAACAATCTTTTCTTTAAGCATCTGTTTTCCTACAACAACAATTTATAATGTCTGTCATGCCCCCTAAAGGACTATTAAGAGTTAAGTTCTTTGAACGTTTTTTAAAATGTTTGCGTTCAGAAGACGATTTGATGTCACTGCCACAGTGTGGCCATTGGTTTGCACGTCACACAAGTGAAATATACTGGCACCTCCTATGGTGGAAGAGAAATGTCTGTGAATTTCACTTCAGTTTGGATCTGTTTCTCACATATATCTATCTTATGATTTTAGAGGCCTTGGAATATAGCGCAAAAGTCATTTTTACCTTTATGGCATACCTTTAGGTCCCTGGTCACTGTATTTATATTACTAGGGGATGCACAAATATTTTCCAAAATCAATTTTTTTAATTAATTTGTAAAGCTTGGAAAAAAAATCATGACAGAATTTTAATTTAGTAATTTGTAGGTCGATTTCATGGTCAACTGTCTCTCTGTGGTTCTGTCAGAACATAGCTGTGTGTGTTTGAGTACTCTACCATGTCATTACAGCGTTGTTGTGTAAACATAGCCTCAAACTCGAGTTAACCATGGTTGGAAAAGCCTAATAATGAATATTTTTTAGATTCTGATTGGTCAGTCTCAGTATTCAGTGGTCAGACATTTTTTAACACTGATCACTGTTCATAGCAGACTGTTCTGTATAACCTACCACTTATCCCTTTTCCTACAAGCTTATACAACAATTTCAGCACAATTCAATATTTCATAAGCCCTACCAAACAGTGAGCCCATCTGTGTTGCAAAAAACCCCTCAGTGTGATCTGCCTGATCACCTGCTGGGTTTATTTTTTATTTTCTGTTGATATGTTCATATTTGTGACATTTCACATCCACGCTTTATTCACAGATAACTCTCTTGACTGTTCCTAGGAGGAAAAAGAAGTGCATTCGCTACCTTCAAAGGGGACTCTGCGCCAGCCCCCATTCTTCCGATGGAAGTGCTATAGACTCCCCCCCTTCACCTGTCTATCACCTGCCAAACCCCACCTCTCCCCCAAGCTGCTCCTCTTCTTGTCCCACCTCCCTAGTCAGCAGTCCCCACACACAGAGCAGAAAATGCACCTTCCGCCCACCCAGAATCTCACTAGACTTCAGAGTTAAAACAGAGCGCAGGATATACCAGCCACAATAACCAATGACATCTGATGCTTCAGGCTTTCCATCACTGTGGAATTCACCCTACATATAGTCCAGACAAACTCTCAAAGAACCCGATACTGCAGGTTTTCCCTCAATAAAAAAACTAGTCAGCCTGGACACCATCTCAAGCATCATGTTGTGTCAGTAGAGTATTTTCTAATGGGTGAATCTCATGAGGAACATACCAGTGTTATGTGACAATCAAAAGAAAAACTATTCAAGAGTTAATGTATTATGATTTCTCTCACCATGCAGATAATGATCATACTAGTACAGCATGGAAAACATGTTCATTACCATAATGTGAAAGAAATGTAGTATTCATTATTGTTATGCGAACAAGTCTCATTTTCAATACTGTAATGTGGGAATATTGTTTATATATTTCATAGTGATGTAAGTCAATGTGTTAATTTGGGTTCTTTGTGAGATTTATCCAGCAGGTTCTGTCAGTGGTTGCTGGATTTTGTCACTGCAGGTTTCTGTTAAAATATTTCTGTACAATATCAGTTCTTATAATGGTTGTTTAACCATTAAATAAGTATTGTACAGTTTTTACAGATATGAAAGTTCATAAATTTTGATATGTTTTTATGTAAAGAAAAAAAGAGAAAAACATTCCTTGGTCGTTCACATCTTTATTCAAAAGTGCCATTTTATGGCACTTTGTTGCGTAGATCTGAATCTGTTATTCCTGTCACACATCCAAATCCTGCTGTATGAAATTAAGAGTGTGCATGTATCCAGTCTGTTCTTTCAATGTGTACTATCTAACAGTCTTGCAGTATTCTCAGGTTTGTTCAAAGCGGAAGCTCTTGTACTGACAGCAGGGGGCGTTGTAACAGCTAGTCTTCACAGATGCCCGCCCAGCTCATCGCATTCTTTTAATTTGCTGTATGCATTTGATGTAATGATAATCATTCTTTAGCTTTATTAAAATAATTTTTAAAATGTCTTTGATTACTTTTAAGGATCTTTTTGTGTTGCCTGCTTTCAGACCAGCATACTACATTTGCCCAAATGCATTATCTCAAACTGTATCCCACTGTATTTATCATTTCCAGTGCCCTACAATGCACACATACAGTTTTCCAGTTTCAGGCTGACATTTGAAACATATTTTCTTTTTTGCTTGATTCATTTTAAACTGCCAAAGTTTTTTTCAACAAAAAAAGAATTACAGACACAAACCGACCCATTTCCCATAGTGGGCACTGGGCACCACTTACCTAAAAACACATCATGATGAGGCAACAGTGTAATATACTAACAACATGCTTCTCAGTGTCAAATGTGTTTTGGTCAATACTCAGAACATTTTGTTCTGAGTTTATATACTGAAAGTCAATTACCAGACACTAGACGTTACAGATACTGTGAGCATCAGTCTGGAACAGCTGAAGAACTTAAACACAGACTTTTAAAACAGGCAAAGTATGCTAAAAACTAGAAATATCTCTGAGAAATGAAAAATTCCACAATAATCTTGTTTTATTTGTTGGAATTAAAAGATAATAAATCCTTGTAGCCATTTTCAGAAGCAGGACTTTGAAAGGCTTCCATTCCTATACAATGATGCAGAGTAAATAATGTGACAGAACACACACTTTTTTTAGTTCACTAGACAAGCTTCAAACATCTCAGACCTTTGAAGAGTTCCAAAACTTGGCTGTCATTATCACAAATGAGGCTGTTTATTAAATTTCCTTAATCTATATGTTCATTTTCCAAAAATACAAAGGAATCTACCGTTTACTCGAACATCCTACAATAAAACATACCGATGGTGACAGATGGGACTTTCTACAGGAATAAAGGTGAAGATCTACTCATTTCAGGTCTACTGAGTGAAATGCACGAAGAAATGACATACAGAAGCAGCGCTTTTGCACCACACAAGCCATGAAAATGGTCATGCCAGCAAAATACAAGAGATATGACTGTTTATTTCCGTTGAATCATAATATAAACAGCGCAGTGCAATTTTAATCTTTTTTTTTTAAACAACCCGTAGTGTTAGCATGTCAGACTCTTCATTTCTCTTCACACCACTGATTCTCCTTGCGTACCTGTTGCAAACAGAACACTGGTGAGTTGAGGTACATTACTATTCGCAGTGCTGAGGAGACAGGAAATGTGTTTTACCTGGGCTTCTTCTTCCTCTGTGAAATCATTTTTGATATTGAAAGTCTTTCTTATCTCCTCTGGGGTTTTGCCTTTGATCATGTTTGCAACCGTCTTGCAAGTAACATCTAGCAAACCTTTGATGTCCAAATAATTTGCAGCCTAAACAAGAGAGATGAAAGTGAAGAAATGGATGAGGCCTTTACAAACATCACCAATGAATCTGTGGTCATTGTGTAGCATGTGAATGCCTCTCAGCTTCACGCCCTTGATTCGTTAGAAGACGGCAGTAGCTCATGTCAGTACCTTTGTGGCATTGTAAAAGAGTGGGCTGATGTTACTTATGAGTCTACTTCCATTTAAGGTGATCCGATCACTACCGATGAGACGTTACTGTTTTCTGCTGCTATTAAAATGAGTCATATTTTCAAAGAAAAAAGTGCACTGAAATTGTTCTATTTAAATTAAAGGTGTATTAGCGTTTCTACCTCAAATGCAAAGGGATCACCTGCATTCCAGACAGAAAAGACAAACTTACATTTGGAATGTGAGCAAAGGACTTACAAAAGTATCATAATTAAACCAGATTCATAAAACTCCTCAGATTACCAGACATGACTTTTTCCAAAACTTTAAATCCCACCTTCTAACTAACCAGTGATCAATTATTTGCAGTGAAAGCACAAAGTTTTGAGTTTTACACACCAAAATAAGTTCGAAAAGGGTGCCCTGGTCTACTTTGAGGAACTCCTGGTCCCACACTGGGATGTCATCCGTTCTCTTCTCTTTATTTTCATCATCTTCGGGAGGTGGAGGGTCATCTTTATGATGGGTACACCACTGTATCACCTGTCAGACATTTCAACTGAAGCATAAACCAATGTGACTGCACAATGATTCTACACCACAGTGACAGACACATAGAAACTAAAAAACATTTTTCAGCAGGCTTTAGTTTTTGGTAAAAATGAGACAATTACATGGGAGAGAAAATGAGTCATGCAAATAATGACAATGCAGAAAAACAGTGATTCAAAACAAAACACAGGAGAACATATTTCAAATATGGCACCAAGTATGACAGCTGTGTTGCAAGCTCTGACCAAACTTTGCTGTTTTCCGCCCGTTTTATTTGTAAATTTGTTTTCGTGCTGTCTGTTACTGTATAGATCAAAACTTTTTGAAAACTCGCTCCTATGTCACATTAGGGCTGGGCGATAAAACGTTAACGATATGTATCGCGATAGACACGTGATCGATATCAATAAAAAATGTGTTCGGTAAAACGTTCGATATTTTTTATTCTTCATCGGAAGAAAACAGAGGTTGCGAAGCAAGTTTGGTTGCATTAACAAAGGCACTCCCTCTCTGGTAACCTAGCAACGTAGGGAGTGACACGCTAACAGCCAATCATGTAACAGTATCATGTTTGGTTGCGCCATATCGTTGTCTCGTGCTGGTCTGCTGGATTCCTCTT